>WBMZ01006154.1:0-256367 GCA_013400975.1 Atrichornis clamosus
GTGCCCGCCGGCCCCGCGGGTGCGGCTGAGGCGGCGCCGGGGGCTGGGCCCCGCTCCGGCCTGGTCCCGGCGGCGCCATGGTGTGTACTGTTGCTATGGGAACGGCGGGGCGGGTGAGGGAGACGGGGGCCCCGCGGAGGCCGTGGCGGCTCCCGACCGAGTCCTCCGGGCGGCGCCCGGTGCTCGTCCTCGGGGGTGCCGCCTCGCTGGGCGCCGGCGACGGGCAGGGCTGGCCGGTAGGTCGGGCGGGAGGCTTTGGAAAGCGGCCGGAGAGGGAGAATCACCGTGCTGCTTCCCGGCAGTTTGCAGTGCCCACGCCCGGGAAGGAGGCTTGTTTGCCGGTCTTGGGTTGGGTCAGGTTTTGCTTCACAGGTGCTGCTTATTTGGGGAATTGCTCTTGGATGTGCTGTCCCATGGCTGCGCTGGAAACCTTACTCTCTTGAGGATTGTGGACTCATCTCTCTTAACTTTGTTCGTTTCTCTTTGATAGCGATTTCTCTGCGTCAAAATTTCGCCAGGCTGAAAGTGTATCAGTTGTGATTGGTAAGTTGCTGGTGTTTACAGTTATGTCCAATAATAGCTATTACTTGCATGTTCCTGAAAGGTGGTTTTAGTGAGGTGGTGACCAGTGTATTCTACCATGCCTACAGTGAGAAGGCTAAAAGAAATGGCGTTAAGCTGAGAGCACAGAGATTCAGATTAGATATTAGAAAAAAAATTTCACTGTTAGGATGGCCAGACATTGGAATAGTTTGGCCAGGAAGGTGGTGGAGTTACCAACCCTGGACATGTTTAAGAGGCATCTGGATCTGGCACTGGTTGATGTGGTTTAGGGGTTGCAGTGGTAGTGCTGGGTTGACAGTTAAACTTTATGATCTCAAAGGTCTCTTCCAACCTCGATGATTCCAGGATTCTTACTAAACCTGTACCTGTGTGCTAACTATTCTAGAGATTTGCTAGGGCAGACAGAACACGGGTTCAGATGTCAGAAAGCAGAGTGTTCACGGTTTGAATACAGGGCTTCTCCTCACTGCACTTAGTGATTGCAAGTATACCCACTCTGCACCCTAGCAATTAAATGACACTGGTCTTGAGATGGGATAGAGGATGGCAGACCCAATGTGGTGCCACATCTGGTGTAGTCAGCCATGCTTCTCTCATATTGATTGAACTAAGAGCTGTGAGGGTACAGCTGTCTCGCTTATGGATGTCACTGGCACTAATGTGGGGTTCCCTGATCCTATCTACTGCTTTCAAATCTTCCTGTACAGGAAAGACCAGATTTCTGGAGTAAACAACTGGGGAATAAAAACAAGAGCCCAAGTATGGCTTTCCAGACACTGCTGTGACTTCTGCCTTCCAGTGGAGAGTCAGAGAGGAGCTCTTCACTTGTGCAAGTTAAAGGATACTTGGGAAATGTTGACAGTAGTGAGGGACAAGATCTGTGTGTACTAGTAATGCTGACCCCATTAACACTGCAGCTTTCCATCTACCTGTCTCCTGCTGGGGTTGGGGAGCAAAATTGCAGAATCACAGAGTCACAGAATATGCTGATTTGGGAGGGACTCACAAGGATCATTGAGTCCAGCTCCTGGCCCTGCACAGGACCATCCCCACGAGTCACACCATGTGACTGAGAGTGTTGTCCAACTGCCTCTTGAACTCTGTCAGGCTTGGTGCTGTGACCACTTTCCTCGGGAGCCTGCTTCAGTGCCCAGCCACCCTCTGGGTGAAGAACCTTTTCCTAATATCCAACCTAATCCTCCCCTGACACAACTTCAGGCCATTCCCTCAGGTTCTATCATTGGTCACCACCAGAGAAGAGATCAGTGTCTGCCCCTTGTCTTCCCCTCATGAGCAAGTTGTAGACTGCAATGAAGTCTTCCCTCAGTCTCCTCCAGGCTGAACAGACCAGGTGACCTCAGCTGCTCCTCATACGGCTTCCCCTCAAGGCCCTCCACCGTTGCCTTCCTTTGGATACTCTCTAATAACTGCAGTTCACAGTAGAAGTAACAAAACCTCCTGGTTCTATGATTCCATTATTGTATTGGAGATGGTCCTGTTCCACAGAAACGCATACCAGGTTGTTTCTTAGTTTAACTAGTAAGAACATATGTGTAAATTCCATAAGATACAAATTTCGGTGTCAGAGCACAGAACCCACTTTAGGAACTAAAGAAAATGGTGTCCTTCAGAGATCAAATGTATTATTATTGATAATAATAATGATATATTAGATTACGTGAAAAGATTTATTTAAAAATTTAGCAAGGTCAATGGAAATACATAGACTGAAAAATAAGAAATGTGAATTAATTCAAATTTCTGATTTGTACTATTGTTGATTATGTTTTAGTATTTATTCACAGCTGTTGCTTCCATATGTGCTAGATAATAACTGTATCAGACGTAAGGCCTACACAGAAGACCTTCCACTTAAGGTCAATATTGTGGCTCCCAGTAGCTGGGGGAATAGGGAATAATAGCTTACCTTCCTTTTTTGGTGAGGACTGACTGTATAACTTCCCCAAACATACAGTGGAATTCTTTACTTTTTTTAAATCACATTGTAATAGAGGGGAGAGTAGGGAGAATAGAGAACCAAATTCAGTCACATTGAAGATAAGTAATATATTAACGGTAATCGGAAATATTAAAAACACTGATAGTCTCAGGCTCCTGACTTGTTCCTGTATTTTTTTAAGTTATGCATCATCTAGTGAAAGAGATTGGTGCACTTCTCTGTAGCATCCAATTTTATGTTGGGTAGTTCTTCTGAAGGGGTTGGGTGTATATCAGTGAAAGACACTGTGCCAGAATGTCCAGGCTCTCAAAGAAAGAAGAAGCAGTTGGAAAAGTAAAACTGCAGAACAGGAAGAATTGAACTAAGAAACTAAAGAAATAAGAATTTTTTTTACTCCATAGTTTAGAAATAACCAAGATGTTGGTGTCTGATCTACTGTCAGTTCATTGTCATAAACTATGTGAGAGAATAGAAGTTACCAGATGGTCTGAGTCACAGTGCAGAAACATATTTTTCTTTTTAGGTAAGTTCAAAAAGCAGAAGAGGAATTTTGGGTGGTTTAAGACTCATGAGTTTGCTGTAGAATGACAAGGATGATATCTACAGCGAACTGCACCATGATAGTGATAGGTTTTGCAGGGCTTGAGAGATGATGGAGCAAGTCTTTTACTGCCTGTTGCATTTGCCAGAAGATGCAGTAGGGCAGAATACTGATTGAAAGTTTGGGTTGATAACTTATGTTATATTAGTGTTATCTTTCTTTGCATGTGCTTGGGGGTGGGTTGGGGAGTCATTTCTTTCAGAGGAAAAAAATGGATTGCTTGTTTTTCTGTCTGTTTATCAATTGCTGATAACTGTGCTTCAGTTACTGATAATGATGCCTCTTTGAAGTATTAGGAAGCTGCCCTTGGTAAGTTCGATAATATATATTGGGTTTTTCCTAAGTTAGAAAAATCCTGTCTCTTTACAGCATATTATTGAATTTGTGTTTTGGCTATGATGTTTGCTAAGTAATCAGGTGTCAAGAAACAGAGTTTCTGTGGAACTGGGGAGAACCACATTTGGCCCATGAAGCACCATGGTATATTTTAGCTCCCTGTAAAATAACTAAAGGTCCTTCATGTCAGATGCTTTCTGTTCTTGAGTATTTTCCTACAGAAGTGAGAAACAGAGAGGGAAATGCAATATCAATGTACCTTATTTACCACTATTTCAGCACTTCAGTCTAGGATTTAGTTACCCTTTTAAACTATATTGTGGTAGCATAACCCCTGATGAATTAATAGTTTGTAGTTTAAAACTAGCATAACACTTAGTGCCTTTCACATATATTGTACAGTGTTCTTCCTGTCCAGTACTTTGCAGAGGAATGCAAGTTTCAAAGACTGAAAATAGAAAAAAGGCAGAACCATTCTACTGGCTGTCAGCAGCAAAGCAGAAGACCAGTTCTGAGATTATAAATGAAGCCAGAAAGGCTCTACAAACAATAGGAACTCAAAGACCATTTACACCTACAGATGATCAAAGGAAACTTTTTGGACCTGGATCCTCACGAGGTCCTCAAAATAGACCCCCTTCAGTTTTTAGGTACTGTGGCTTTAAGATTTTTTCAAATATCCTGTAGCAGCAAGAGATTTGATTCTGTAATTATGTTTCCGGTGATTATTTTCCCTGTGTTAATCTGTATTCCTAATCACATCCTTTGCCTTCTTCTAATGATCCTTACTGTTGGTGTTAATCTACATGTCCAGGAAGTTCCTGTGGATTAGAACTACCAGAGGCAGTCATTACACTAGTTTTCTGTGTAGAGAATAGTATAAGAAAATGGTCTGTTACCTTTTTCTTAAGACAATTGAATGCTTTTAATTGAGATAGTCTTCAGCTTTTTTCCTAGAATATGTGACAGATTGCTTGTTTCCATATAACCTGTATGCTAGATTTTTTTCAGAGCCTTCTCAGGTACTGTAAATGTCAAATTGTAGGTCTTGAAGTTCGAAATGCTCATTTTTAACCAAAATTTATACTTCCTCAAAATTATTTCCAAGTGGAGTTTTGTTACGTAATACAATTCACAGAGCTCAATGGGTCTGTCTCTTATGACAAAAGAGAGAAAAATAATATAGTGGTTATTTTCAACCGTTTCCCCAATAATTTTTTAGCTCTCCTTATGTACCAGTTCTGTAATGACTGCAGGGAGGAGATAGGAGCTGTATTTGTAATGTTAGGTGTCAGGCATGCTAGAAAGGATGCTCAAGCATGTTCGGCTATAAAGCCAGTCAGTGTCCATGCTGTTTTCATGGCAGCATGACTTCAGGCACTCAATGTATGTGATATTCCTTTCTGTACAGTGTTGTGCCCTTAGAGAAGGCAAAAGCCTGGTGATCAAGTAATGAGGCCCCTCTGACTGACATCCACGTTTGTTCTCTCTGTGTTGCTTCTTTGCATGGGAAGGAGCATGCTCATGCCTGCACAAGCCTGGGTTTTCTGCCCTGCAATGTCAAATGGCTTGGGCATTAACCACAGTTGGGTTTGTGCATAAATTTAGGCTCACAGAGAATTGTTATAGAAGTATATGAAATCAACTGTATCATGGCAGGTGTACAGTCAATCTTGTAATTAGTCTTCATTACTGTGCTGGATTTCCAGATATCAAAGTTAAATAGCATTTATGGAAGAAGAGGGATAGTGTGAAGTGCTCTTGTCACTTTTCCTTTCTTCCCTTTCCCCATATTCATTGACAAAGGGAAGAAGCATACAATTAAAAAAAACAACTGGTTACAAAAAACTGTGTCTGCTTGATTTTTACTATGTTTCATTTCTTTGTCAGTCTTCATGCATCCAGTTTTGATATGTCTGAATCAAGACCAGTTTCTGGTGTTCATCTAAGCCCGCTGGCTCATGTAAGTACTCTGGAAATAACTCATTCAGTACTGATATAAAAATATGTGTCTCAGTAGTGTAGGAAAAGATGTGGTTTAAAGATGTTGGGGGGAAATGGCTTGTTGTAACGTTAATCTGAGACTTATAAAGTCTTGTAAAGTCTTATAAAGTTTTGTCTCCCCCCAAACAAACCTGAAAATAATTTAAACTGCTTAAGTATTTCTGTATTGCATTATGATTCTAAGTGACATTAACAAGAATCAGAAGACGGATATTGCGTCAGCTTTCTTGTGTAAATTTACTAAAATAGATAAAGTTCAGGAGCACGAACATGAGCCAACAACATGCTCTTGCTGTGAGAAAGTGGCCGATGGTATCTGGGGCTGCATTAGGAGGAATGTTGCCAGCAGGTTGAGGGAAATGATCCTTCCTCTCTACTCAACAATAGTAAGGCCACACCTGGAATGCTGTATCCAGTTCTGGGCTGTATTTCCAGTACAAGAAAGACATGGAGCTACTGGGCAGAGTGTAATGAATGGCTGCAAAGGTGATGAAGGACGGAGAAAAATGGGAACATTCAGCCTGGAGAAAACCAGGGAGGATCTTATCCATGTATGTAAATACTTAAAGGGTGGGTGCAAAGAAGATGGGGCCAGCCTCTTTTCAGTGACAGGACCAGAGGCAATGGGCACAAACTGGGACACAGGAGGTTTCCTGTGAACTTCAGGAATCAGTTTTCTGGCTGTGAGGGTTATGAAGCCCTGGCACAGGTTGCCTGGAGATCTTCAAAAGCTTCTTGGGCATGGTCCTGTGCAACTGAGTCTAGGTGGCTGTCGTTGAGCACAGGGCTTGGACCTGCAGAGGTCCCTTCCAGCCTCATCTATTTTGTGGTTCTGTGATCAGTAACTTGAAAGTAACTAGGTGGTTGTGCTTTCTATTTAGCTTATACTTCTATAAAATGTAATGATTTTGGTTTATTTCAAAACAGATAGAGGTACTTTTAAGAACTCCTTTTCCCCCTCTGCAAAAATCATGACTTATTTTCAATTTGTAAGAGTACCTGCTCTTCCACGTTTTTTTAGTATTTGGTCTTTAAGTATAAGATTAAGTCACCACCATTTGTCTAATACCCAAGAGAATAGATCATGATAGAATTGTTAAATATACTTGCTGGGTACACTGCTTCTTCTGGACAGTAACCTTTAGGGAAGCATTCTTTAGGAAATTAGGGGAAAAATCCAAGAATGGTTATACCTCAGTAATTTTGATAAGGTAATGTATTTATATGAGTCAAGTTTAAAAATTCTGACCACACATCTGTTTAGATTATCTACAGTTGGATTTAAGTGTACTGGTGTTAAATTTTCATTTATTTTGTGTGTGAGAGAGTGGAAAAGAAATTAGAGAAAACTACTCACCAGTGCAAAAGCTGTGGTTTTTTGCTTTATCAGTGGATATAAGTTAGTACACTATAAATGAAGAGTTTGTATTAATCATGGTGGTTGTGGGGAGTGGGTCTCACCTGTTGGCTGTCTTCAACTCATATTGTGGAGAGCTCTGAAGGATTGGCTGGAGACTTTCTAGTGAGTTCTTTATTGTAAAGAAATTGGTATTGATCTTAGAAGTCAGTGCTTTTATGTAAGGCAAGGGCACAACAAGTGTTTTGCACTAGAGGTTCAGGGGGGTGGTCACATCCTTGACGATGCAAGACACTGAGATAGATAAAACTAGGACTTTTGTGTTTCTGGATCTGCGTGGTTTGTCTCAGTGTGATAGGAAGTAGTACACATGATGTGAACATATTTGAAGTGTTTTGGAAACACTATTTTAATGCTCAAAAACAAATCACAGAATAGATGTATCTCTAGAATTGTTAGCACAAGTCATTGGCACAATGTTTTCTTTGATAAATAAGCTTGCTGCAGATGTGGTTAAATGAGTATTCATGAGGAATAAATAATTCTGGGTTGTTCTACTCAAGCTAGTTTTGTGTTCTGCACCCCTGAATGTTGGCTTTTAAATGGCTTTCTGGGGTGATAATGGTGTAGACATCTGGTTTGTTCAGTGGAATGGTATCATTAGATTCAGGATACGAAAATGAAAATTTCTTAATGAGCAAGCCTCTGTAACTTCTATTCTGAACGTAGCCCTTTGTTATAAATTATGTGGGTTTCTTCTTTTTTTTTAGTTTTGCTTATATGAAAATGAAATTATCTCTTCTTTTGTTTACAAGTCTTTATCTTTGTCACAGAAACCAATACTAATCAGTTCTGCAAAAGATGAATATTCTTCTATTTTCCTTCCAAAACCTCCTGCTGATGCTGCAGAGGTTAGAAAAGTCAGCAGTGCTCGGACATGCTTATTTAGAGCAACTTCTCTGGGAAATGTATTTTCTGCTAAAGTGATTCCTTCAGATCAGAGTAAGAATGTTTTGATATGTATTATTTGCTAGAAAAATAACTACATTATGAGAGTTAATATTGTTAATTACATTAATTATTATGTTAAAGGACCTGCATGTCCTTTCAGTGTAAATTTTGAAAATATTTAGATGGCTTTAAGGCAGTTTTGAAACTGTGGTTTCAGTTTCAAAAACTGTGCTGGATTTCACTTTGGAAAGTGAGTTGAAAACTACTCAGGTGCCTCTTTTTCCTATAGATTTCCAAGTAATGGAATTTTACCTAAAGTTTTCTTCAATTAGTAAAATTAACATTAAGTGCTGACATGTTTAAAGAGATAATGAGATGCCACCATCTAAGGAGATTCCCTGAAGTATTGTTGAGCATAAATGGAGGAATAAAAAGGAATTATATGTCTTGACAGCCCTCCAACAACATCGTATTTGTTGTCAAGAGTTTCATTAGTGGAGACTTAATAAAGGTCGCTAAACGTGGGATTTAAAAGTAATTTTCTTGCGGATGGGAAAAGGCGTCTCAGCTTCCTGCATGTTGGGTCATAATGAAATGGGACTCTGTCTTTAATGAAGAAGACCGATTAGTAATAATGACAATTCTTATATTGTTCAGGATTGTCACTCTACGTGATAAACTGAGTATCTTCTATTTTACCTTATTGCAAAATAAGTCTTATACAAAAAGTACTAAACCTTCCTTCATTATTATGTGTTTATTCTATCTTTCTGTGTATCTATAATGTACCCCTTCATGTAGTTTAATCCATTAGCCTTAATAAGTAGATGTTACTGATGAAGGAAGCTGAGAACCTAATGTAGTTATAATCTGAGTTAGTCTCTTCTCCCCTTTGGGGACCTTGCAAATGTTTGCATGAGGGTTTTTTTGTGGAGGTTCTTATTGTGTGAACATACCAAGGTACAAGATTAAGAGCTACCTTTTTCTTGAGTTCCTTCACAATTTTCAGGTCCTGAAATACAATTACTTTTTTCACAAGGTATAATCCAGCTATTGGTAAAAGGGAAACAAAGATGAAATACTAAAATGTTAAAACACAAAGCTGAAAGACTTAAAGAACTGCTGTTCATAAGAAGACATTGACTACTTTGCTCTTAATACTCTTAAGCTTTCTTACCTTTTAAGTTGATACAAGCACATTTTGCTAATGTAACATGACAAGCAGTAATTAATAAGAACACTTGTAAAAATATATTCTCTTTGACTATTTCAGATGAAGACAAGCTAGATTCCGAAGAACCAGCTATGATGATGAATAATCTTGGCAGAAGTAATAATAACTGCTTAGCAGAGCAAAGGTTGTACTCACCATTTAATGATGAAAGTAGACAATTAATTCGTAATGAGGATGTCATCAAATCGGGAAGTGAAGACTTCATGGAAGGGGCAGCAGGAAAATTTTCAGTTCAGCTGAGAGAAGAAAGGTATTGGTAAAGTATGGTAATGGGCATCATCCACACAGCCCTCTTCCTGGATATTCAATTGTGCAACTATCAAAATGTTTAAAATTGATGGAATTTGAAGATAACAGTACATATGCTTTAAAACGAAATTGTGTTTAGATTATTAGAAACACTTATGTTTCTTCTCTTTGGAAATTACTACTATACTCAAAAGTCTAATTTGTAAAAAGGTATTGGTAGAAATTTGTTTGATATGAAATAACTTTTTTTTGTTTGATCATTAACATTTCAAAACTAAGTCTTTTATTAATTGCATGTAGAATCTTCAGGTGTAAATTTGATGTGCTTGCAGTTTAGTCCTCTTGTTTTAAGGTGGTATACATTCTTCCCTTAGCTCAACAGATGAGTAGAGCCATGCTTTCAGTTCTAGTGTTGGGAAAATATGTGGTGACACACCAGACCCAGGGTTACACTCAATGGCAATAGAGACAGAATTTTTTGTGACTTTGAATTTTCAGTTCTTTTTTTCTTTTTTTTTTTTAATTCAATTTTGGTGACAGAACAGGTGTAAGAGATTAATGAGATTTACATGCCTGCAGTCTGTTTTTACTGAACCTAGAATATTACATCTGTTCTTTAATTCACAATTAAGTAATTTGCTTTTCTTTAGATTCAGACCTGAATGCTTGCCCAGAGAGAAATAGTTCCACGGCACTATGTGTAGCTGGTGTATCAGTTGCTGCATTAGTAGTTGGTTGAACAACTCTTTTGTGCTAATAACATTGACAGATCTGACAATCCCAACAGCAAAGAATGAAGACCACTTTATTTTCAAAACACATCCTTATAAACAGTTGTTTACTCTTAAAAATAAGTATTTGCTAGTAAATGAGTTCTTCCTAGCATGTTTGTATGCTTAGGAAAAAGCTATTTCCCTGGATATTCTTAAACACCTTAGATATTAAAGATTATATTCTTAATTTTATAAAATGAAAGACCTTTCATTTGCTAACTTGATGATAGCACTAGTTTAGAGAATGTTGTCCATTGAGGCTCTTACAGCAAATGATCCATAACGGAGCTATCATAGCACTCTTTTATTTTAAACTGTAAGCAAGATTATAAAAAAAGACAGATTCTGAAAAAGTGAAGATTTACGGTAGCAAAGGAAAAACTTCATGAGTATGAAGGGAGGAAGAATGAGAAAATTAAGAGCAGAGGTAAAAAACGTAGGTGAAAAAAAGGAAAGTAAAGCACTGCAATATAATTTTCTCCCATTAAAATCAGTGATCTAAAAACTTCTCAGATAAAGACTATATATATTATCATTTACTACATAAATCACTGTAGTTTGAATTTTATTTAGTAAAGGTGTGGTGTGAACTAGTTTAGTGTTGCAGTTAAAATGGGTAGTTCTTTGTGGAATATGCATCCTGCTATTTTCAGTGCTGCTTTCAGTTTGGGTTGCTGTTTTAGTTGATGGTGTCCAAGTGCCTTTAATAGGAAAGGGTTGGTTTATACTTTTGCTAATTGGAAAGAATGACTTTCCTTCTGAGGCATAATTTTGAAACTTGCAGGTATAATTGAACAGTTAACCCATTAGACATGCTTGCTGTCTGTTCAAAATTATACACTTCTCTTTATAATAGGGAAAGCTCTGCAAGTTTTTGATTTTATGTTTTTGTTACTGGTGCTTTTCACAATCAGGAGTCTCATGCATCACTTAAATTACATCTCAAATTATTAGCTTTAAGATAATACAAAAAATTGCTTTCCACTATTGTTCTGACTAGTTTTCTCTGAAATAGAAGAGTAATATAATATGCCTCCATCTTTCTGTGTGGTATGCAGGATCTGTGTTTTTGAATGGTCCATTTTTACCTCTCCTGTGGATTGTGCTTTCTAAGTACTTGAATCAGAGATGGTTTTTGCCAATGCTGCCTAAGTGAGGCTTCCTGACACCATTTAGGTGCTCATATGGCTTAGAGTACCAGACATACCTGCAGCGCTGCAAGATGCAGAAGAATAATACAATTCCCTTTAGCAACAGACAAAGATCCCTCATCTCTATCAGCCCAAGCAGTTCCTGCTGTAGATAATCTCAACTGCTCTCATACATTCTAACTCATTACTAAGACTTACACCAATGAACACATTGGTCCAGTGTTTGTGTATGATACTACACAAGTCAGGCAGACCTTGTTTGATGTCCTTGTGTGAGTTCAGAGATGCCATTCTTCATCTGACAAGGCTGTTGAAAGGTACCACAAACCAAGCCTTCCACATAGTTTGTTGAGTTTGGTCTTCATAGTAATGGTATATGAAAGGCTCTGGAACCACAGAGGGGTCATTGCAGTAAAGAGTTTTGGCATTCTTCCTCAGTATAACATGTTTACAGGTACTAGGTGATTGCTAGGGTTAGATTGCATCTGATTCTGTGTCATAAATACTTGAGGGATCTTGTATGAGGTTACAAGGCATTTTCTGTTTAATGTACATTGTATTTGGGAGTAACAGGATGAAAGCTTAAAGGAATGTGAAATCTTTTATTACCTAGAGTCCTGTCATTCTCTACATGAAACAGTTGTGTCAGCCTCAATTCTGTATCCCAGTAATTTAAAATCTTTGCAGCAATTAAGCAAGAGGATTGTAGAAAAAGTACACTTCATGTAGGGGAAGGTGTGTGGGACTTCCTACTACCCTTTCCTATAGAGCAGTTCCTATATATGTACCAAAATAACTTCCCTAATGAAACTGTTTTTCTGCTAATGATGAAACAGTAGAGCATGCCAAAATAGCATGGCAGATTCCTCCCATTATTGCTATTACATTTATTTTAAAGAGAACAGAAGGGAGGCATTTTATTCCAGCAAGAGACTTGCTCACTTTCCATCTCTCATTCTTTTGTGGTCCTGAGGACTGAAGAAAAGAATGAAAAGTGCTAATGAAATCACTACTGCTTTATAAAGGTACTGGGGGGAAAATAGAGAAAAGGACCTTTTGAGGGGAAAAGTAATTTACCATTTTGTTTGCAATTCTGCTTTGCAGATAACCATCTAGTTGTAATAGAATAGGTATTTTAATTGAAGCAAATTGAATTTATTGACATGTTACCTCAGAAAAGCAAGCAACAATTTCTGGCAATCATAAGGAAGCTCAGTTTTGTTTACATCTTCCTCCAGCCATTGTGCCATCTATTGTGATTGCTATAGAAGTGAAACTTCTAAAATGTTTTCTGCAGTCATATATTTCAACAGAAGTGTCAACAGTGATGGCAGATTTGCTGATGAAGAGCAACAGTTTCCCTGGTGAGAAAAGATGATTTTTTTTTCCTACTCCAATTTCTCAGTATTCTGAAAGCTTAGATGTCATTCCAGGATTCCTTAGAAGCAGAGGTGCTTTCAGTGAGGAAAAGTTTGGTGGCAAACAGTTCATTCCCAAGTGGCCTATTCCTTTTTTAATAAGTGATTTTTATAAAGAGCTACAAAAGGATTAGCAGGTGCTGTAAAGAAGATATACTGTGCCCTGTTTTCTCTCACCATTGCTCTCCTTATTAAATGCCTATTTGACAGTATCCTTGAGATGTATTCTTCTTCCATGAGAGTAGTTTCTCTTTCTTGTGCGTTTTTAGAGTTTTGGAGTATTTCAATAGAAAATGATAAAAGCAGGAGATTAAGTGATAAAGAATCATAGATTCATAGAACAGAGTGAGTTGGAGAGGACCACTGGAAATGGCTTCTGTCTGGTTGCTTAAACTACCTTCACATCTGTGCCCAAAATATACATTCCTTTTCTCTTCAAAGCAAATAATTCCTACAGAGGAGAGAGATTTCTTTCCTGAAAGGAACACCCATTCTGTTTTGTTCTGGATGATTTTTTTTTAAATGAATGACACGGTGTGGATATTGGTTTGTTCTATGGTTTAGCTGAATCTCCAGAGTTTTCTTAGAAATTTTCTTTTTTTTGATGATGTATATTGACAACTTCTGGAATGCTCATGAAGACAGGGAAACAGGAAGCTAATCTACTCGTAACTAATCTTTACCTATTTCCACCTCAGTTCCACTGGCTATTTGGACTAATAGAAGAAAGAAACAATTGAGTGGTGGGAAATTTTTCACAGGTAGAACTTTCTACAGTGTTTTCCAAATTATGACACCTACTCTTTCAAGAAGGTGCCTGGTTTGGTGTGGGGTTAGGGGTACTGAGAGAACCCGAGGAAAGAAGAATTCTTTTTTTCAGAACTTGTTATAGACTCCTAAAGAAAAGGGTAACAGCTGATCTCTTAGCTCACAAAAGAGACAGTGGATTTTAGGCTCATTTTTTACAGTGTACTCCAAAGAGACTCTTTCCACTCTAGTAATTAGTTTCAGGACAAGGTCATTGGTCTCCAAATCTGGGACATCTAGGTCTTGAGAGTCCATATTACCAATTGAATTGTAATTCTAGAATGGGTAAGTGTGCCACACCAAGGGTAAAGAAGGAATGCCAATTCTGTCTAGGTAGAACTATAGTGACAGTGGATTTAAATTTATCTTTTGTTTAAAAATATAATGCTTATACAAGATTCAAGTTAGGAAGATGAAGATGATGTGGCTTTCAGACTCAGATATATTTAGGCTAGTGTTTTAGATATTTTTCATGATTAGAATTAGGCTGTCAGTTGTCTGCTTGCCTAAAGATGCCCTGCCACAAATAGATACTGTTAATATTTTCAGTAATAGGCAGAACATGCAAAGACTGTAAAGAATAAAAAGGACAAGAATAGAGGCTTTTCATCAATCTTGATTATTCTTTTAAATCATATTGTTTAACATGTGCTTGAGGTTCTTCATCAACAGCCTGCATAAATAAGAATATTGTATTCTTTTTATTGCTGGAGTTGTAATAAGAAATGGACTATACCCATGATTGTTTTTATAGAAGAATTGTTATTTGCTCATCTTTAGGATGACTCATAGTGTAGTTGGTGTATTTGTCTACATATTTTTGCAAAATATGTTGTCTTTCTACTAGTTATCCTTTCTCATATCAACGGTATCATTTATAGACTTTTTTCACCCCCTTTGTTTTTGCCTCTTCTTATGGTGTTCCTTATAATCCTGTACAGTTCCTGAAATAATTTCAGGACATCTGTATTACCAGTTTTTCAATTATTTTCATGCTTTTGAAAAGTTCTGTAGTTGAGAAACAGAACTGACTCCAGTTTTATGTAATTGGCTAAATACTTTATTTTATATCTCTTTTAGCTGTCTGCAAGTAATTTTTTCTCCACTGTTTTTTTGAAAAGGAAAATAGTCTTTAAAAATTGAGCTGTTATACTAGGTTTTTTTTTTTAGTTTGAGGAACATCTATTGCTTATTTCCATATGGTGTTTATCTGTCTTGTTTGTCCCTCAGATGACATCATAGAATGGAAGATTCTATGATAAGTGAGCAAAACACGGCTCTTAAGCAGCTCAGTGAAGGTCAGTTCTCCATCTAAAAAATAGAGTACCTTTCAAGTGCTAAGTTATGGGTCAGGAAGAAATCACTTGGTTTAAAACAAAACCCACAACATTCAACTAATGAAAGACAATACAAAAAACTAATTCTGATGTCCTTCTGGCAACATAAAATAGTATGGATAGTGTAATGAAAAAGGAATAAAAGGATTAATGAGAAATGCAAATGTTAATTGGCTTATGGAAAAATTAATTTCTGTGAGAGTAAATGACAAGACAAAATACTAATTTTACTCATTTTGCCAAAAGCTAAAAACATTTCCTACTGTCTTAGTTTGAAAGGCAGATATCTGCCAAGGAAAAGCAGGAACCCTCCTGGAGTGGAAGGAGTCTCCCCCTCCCCTGAATTATTGTAGTTTTGAAAATTATCAGGCTTTTGAGATCAAATATGGGAAAAGGAATAACAGTTCTTTACTAAAATATATAGATAGATAGACAGATGTCTAACCACCTGTCACCCGGTTTCCCCTGTGGTGTAGTTACAGCCACACCCGGGCAGGGGTGCTGGTGAGGCAGGGGGGTTGCAGTCCAGTGGGAGTGGTGAATGCCGCCAGCTGAGAGAGGTGGTCCTCAGCAGCTCCTGAAATCGGTGCCGGAGAGTGGGTCCCAGGGTCCAGGCAGGCTTCATTATATTCCCGCAGGAATGTCCACGTACCTCCCCCAGGGCGGAGCATTTCCCAATGGAATGATGAGATAAGATGGGTTGGGAGGGTCTGGGCAGTTGGGTCGTTCCAGCTGCCCATTGTCCATGATGGCCCATGAACAGAGATGGCCTCCTCAGGATGGGTGTGGTTATTGTTGGTGCTTTCAGGGGAAAGCTCTCCCAGCTGTGTCTTCTGTGAAGCCAAAAGAGGCCCTACCTCACCACAGGGTTTCCCTTACCTTATCTAGCACCCAGCTTGCAGTCTGAGAGGCCAAACATGCACCGGGCAGTTGTTGCAAATGACCTGTCATTAATAGCTCATCAGGGCTGGTGCAGATGGGAGAGAATACATTGTTTTACTACATCCCCACAAACCAGGACTAGTTGCTTTGGCAAAAATACTGGGATGTTGTTTATGCTTCCTTTTAAAGTCTACAGAGCAAGGTTTCGTTGTTAGCATCAGTAATTTTGGTTTAGCGTTAGAACTCTTGTTTCCTGATCACTAAACACTTACAATGGAAGAATCAAGATAGCAGGGGCTTGTGTTCTGAAGCAGTGATTCCTAAGCATTGTGTAAATGAACCTGCTCTGAGAAGATCTTTGCAGTTTCTCTCACTTGCTGCAGCTCCATATCTGACTCCCCTTCTTTGCCTTGGGGCCCTTGAACCACATTGTGCCTAGCTGCTGACTCAGGATTTGCTGCATTGTCCTTAGTGCCCTAATTCCCAGGATCACCATTAGTTCCTTTAACTTTCTCTGGTGCCACTATTGTTCTTCCTGAGACGAGGCTGCCGAGTCTGGATGTGCCCTGGTAAGCTTGGTCTAGAGCCCTACGTTTCTTTGCAGAGTGCTCCCCAGTGCTCAAGCCAAGAGATCTGACGCGCAGTTCATGAGACCACAGTTCTGAATAATTTAGAAAAAGGTGATAACTGGCAGTCAGTAGATAAACAACCCATTGGCTGATACACCAGAGGATTGTCCAGAGGAACCCTCAGCAGGCTGGAGAAATGGTTTGACGGGAACCTGATGCAGTTTAACAAAGACAAGTGCAAAGTCCTGCATCTGGGCAGGAACATACCCAGGCACCATTGTATACTGGGGCAGTCCAGCTGGGAGGCAGCTTTGCAGAAGAAGACCTGGGGTTCCTGGTGTACACCAAGTTCATAGAACAGCTTAGGATGGGAGAGACCTCAAAAGATCATCTGGCCCAGTCTTTTGTGGAAAAGAGAGCCTAAATGAGGTTATCTAGCACTCTGTTCATTCACAGTTGGAAAACCTCTGCCACACCTGGGCTACTGGGACCAGTTCCGGCTCCCCAGTGTAATAGAGATCTGAAACGGCTGGAAGGAGTACAACTACTAAGATATGAAGGGAATCCTTTGTATGAGGAAAGGCTGAGAGAGCTGGAACTGTTTAGCGTGGAGAAGAAAAGCCTTGGCAGGGGTCTTATCAATGCCTTTTGATACCTGAAGGGAGGGTGCCTTGTGACACTGCCATTGCTTGTGTGACAAGAGTTCTTTCTTCTTTCCCATGGCAGGCACTCAAAACAGGAAAAACTATTTACCTGTGACTATTCTTTTTAAGGATTTATTGGTTGTATATACTTTCACAGCACCTCCTTGCAGCTTTTCCCTTTGTAGTCCATATAGAATTTGTGAATCTTTGGTTGAAGGGAAAGTGCTCAACTGCTTAAATAGCCAAATGATCCTTTTCAATATAAGGCATGCCATCCTGGATACTGCTAGCAATAAAAATAAACCCAGATTACAGTGTAGGTGTGTAGTCACACTGTGAATATACATGTCAGTAACATCTCAAAGAACATTCTTTCTAAATGGCCTATCTGTTTAAGGATTATCCACAATCAAGGGGACTGAACTCTGATCTAGTCTGAAAGTACACCTTTGTGCCTAGAAGTCCTTGTGATACATCTGGCTTGCCTGAATAGGCCCCCAGGATCTGCTTAGCATTGCTATAAATCTGTTCTTCTTAACACTTTGAAAAATGTCTTGATTTTTGTGTGTAGATACACCATGTCTGGCTTTCCAATGCACACAACGTATGTTGGTAAAATCAGATGTTCAGTGCTTGTATTTATGTATAAACAGTCTGCATTTACTGCAGTGCATAGTCTGTTTTTAGAGCTTTGTGAAAAGTTAGAAATTGCTCTCCTAGACTTTTGCAGACCTGAAAACACTGATATATCAAGGATCCAAAATAAAATTTGTAAAAATTTCAGTCACATTTTTAGATTTTAAATAAACCAGGAAAAGGAAGCTTGTGGGGACTGAAGGAGGTGTAATGGAGGAAAATACATAGTTGAGAAATTGAGTGACTGTGGGGGGAAAATGGAAGAAAAAAGGTTTGTTTACCATATCAAAATAAAGACGAAAAATAGAAGCGCTCTAAGGTTAAACAATTAAACTATCTGGGCTTAGACTTGCTTACAGGGAAGGAACTTAAAGATAAGAATTGTGGTTCTGTAGATGTAGAGAAGGCTCTGAAGATATAGATGTGTAGAAATCATGCGCTCATAATTACAGTTTTCTTACTTAATAAAAAGGGCATATTTAAAAATGGAAAAAAAATCTGTTTCCAGCCATCAGATAATGTTTGTGGTCTATGGCTTCCTTACAGCATTTACGCAGGGCATGCTGTGCACAGCCTGTGTGTTAGTAGCTCTCTGCCTTTCTAAGAATCTGTTCAGATTTCAGTTTACGTGGGATAGTCCCTGTTCCTGTCTCTACTTTGAGAGAGTCCACAGAACCAGTTTACATGGATGCAGAAGAAGAGGCTGATAACCTCTGGATGGGCAAAGTTGTGTGAGGCCTTGGCACTTGCAGAAGGGGATAGTATGGAGCTTATGACGTTTTCTATCCTTAGAGCCCTTGTCTTTTTCACATTCCTGTTATTCCTGCTCTTCTCTTTGAAAACCAACCTGTATATTCTTCAGCCTTTATTACACTCTCAGTTACTATGCTTTTGTGTTCTTCTCCCACGTCATGTTACCTAGTTTTGCCTCCCAATGCTGGAAGGATATGTAAGGTGTTACAGGAACCTTACCACAAGGAGAGGGTAGTGTCAAACTGGAATGCCTTGAAGTGAACAATTCAGAGAGATGATCATGTCCTCTTTTTGTTCTAGTTAAGCTTTGCTACCTCACTTATCACAGGTGCTTGATAGAGACAATTCTGTAGAGAAGCATTAACTTGTTAGTATTAGGCTGTATGTCCCTCCTAACTGGTAACTGGGGTACCAGGGATGCATCTGTACTAACAATTAATAAAAATTAAACAAAGGAGTTAGTCTCTGGCTTGGTGGCCATCTGCAGTGTCATAAGTTATGTTAATACAATGAAACTATTTTTAATTCCTTCTCTCCCATGTGCAAGGTACTGGCTGGGAATATCCCTGCCTCTGCTTATCTGTGCCCTGCGCCCAGGTGTTTGTCAAGGAAAGTACCACCTTTCTTGGGCTAAAACTGCGGCAGGGGCGATGCTAAGGATCTAAATCTGTGGGACAGTATGACCCAAAATTCAGGCCCATTGGCAGACTCTGTTTTGCAAGTAAAGAGGTAGCCAGATTCTCAGATGTTTAAGGTGTAGTATGAGGAAGGAGCCCAAGCACTATTCCTCTGTTGGGATCTTATATTCACATTTGTGATTCAAACCTTGCTGTTGTGTGCAGCTTCTTTGGAGATTACTAGTCCAATTCTCTGCCTTTGGGATGTAGTTCATAGAAATGTAGTTTTCCCTGGAATAGTATTGAAGGGTGAGAGTTTGCAGATTTACCATTAACAAGAGGCTCATGGCAAGAACAAGCAAGTAAATGTCTAAACATGCAGAATTTCTGAATAAATGCTGCTTTCACTTAATTATCCATTCTTTCACCAGAGGTAGATACTGAACACGTATTGGGTCTGGCTGAGACAGAATTTATTTTCCCTGGAGCAGCCCTTAACAGTGCTGTGCTTTGCATAGGTAGCTAGAAGGGTGTTGATAACACACTAGCGCTTTGGCTGCTGTTGAGCAGGGCTCCACAGCATCAGTGCTGTCTCTCCAATATTTGCCCATCACCAGTAGGTTTGGGGTGGCAAGATGTTTTGAGGGAACATAACTAGGACAGCTGGACCAGACTGACCAAAGGTATTCCATACTGTGTGATGTCTGCTCAGCAATAAAAGCTAAGAGAAAGGAAGTGAGGGCGGCATTTATTATTATGAGGTTTGTCCTCCAGAGCAATCACTACATATACTCAAGCCCTACTTCCTTGGAAATGGATGGACATTGCCTACTGGTGGGAAGTTGAGCATAAATCTTTTGGTTTTCTTTGCTTCTGCACACAGCCTTTGCTGTTGCTTTATTAAACTGCTTTTTTCTTGACCCATGAGTTTTTCTCCATCTTGTTTCTATCCTTGGTTCTACTGAGTAGGGGAGTGATAGGGAGGTTTGATTGGGCACCTAACATCTGTCCAAGGTCAGCCTACCACACCACATTACTGGTGCTGGCTCACTTTCCTTTTGGAAGTCCTCACACTCTGTGTACATTCAAGAAAGCAGTGTTCTTCACTGAGGCTACTATGCTTTCTTTTATATGAGAAGGATAAAAAGTTTTTTTTCTTCTGTAAATCATCAGAGCCCCTGTCAGTTGATTTCTTGATGAGTGCCTTATCAGATGATCAGATTTCTGCCAATTGACTTTGTTTCCAAGGCAACCACTCTCTTGACAAGCCAGTTCCCTTCAATAGTAGGTAGCTTATTTTTTAGAATAGGTTGATTTTATTTTAACTGCATTGTTCTTAACAGGATACTTCTGTTTAAGTTTCAGCCCTAAATGAAAATGTAAAGATAATGAAACAGAAGTCTCTGTAACTGAAATGAAGTTGGCAGAATGGTAAAGATACATAAAGGGATTTTATAGTCTCTCACAGAATTCATCAATTGTACATATTCCCTAAAGATAAGCCTGCTCACCAGCCATTCTCATTTATGTAGGTATTCAGTGAATTCTTTTTCTGAAAATGAGAGTTCAGGTAACTTACAAGGATGTTTCCCAAAAGCACAGATTGTTCTGCGAGTACCAGCAGTACAACAATCTGCTTTCCTATCACTTAAGTCTCTAAACTGGTTGATACTGGTTGTGTGATTCCAAGATAAGCACAGGTTAAACAGAGGCTGGCCACGGTGTTCATGCATAAAGAGGTTTATTCTCAGAGCTGGTACACAGCGAGGTTTCCCATGTTGGTGCAGGAGAGGGAAGCCCCACCCTCCGGGCCTGCCAGCCCTATATGCAGGGGGCCCAGGCATGTGCACCTGGGTCCCCTGTTCCCTATCTCTAATGAGAATGGGATCTATTTACACAGTCCACCTGTGGGAACTGTTAATCATGAAGCTTCCCACCCTGAGGCCTCCACCTATTTGTCACAACTTTTATGCAGGCAAAATGGAGTCTTGAGCCATAGACAGCCTTATCCTAATCCTCCTCAAGTAGGTCTTCTGGCAAAATCATGTGGTCCCTAACAGTGGTGTTTAAGAAACAATTCCAACCAAACTTTCTCTTTGTGCAGTTGATACGGTCTTACCCTCCATCTTGCATATACGGTGTTTATATCTAGTAAGTTAACACAGCCTTTGCCTCAGTGTCTTTTTCTATTAATCTGCTTTTGCTTCTAACAAAACTCATAGGATTGTCTTTGTTGAGGTTTCTTGGATTCATCCTGGATTTACATTTTCAGGGAAGAAGCACAGACTGGATATAGTTGCAAAACTCTCTGTCTGAGGAAAGCAAACTTAAACATCCATATTCATATAGGCATATAGTATCATCATGCCTACACACAATTCTGAAGGTACTGATTTCTGAATACAGCTGTCTTACTATAAGGTGACTGAAGTTGTTCTCTTGCTTATTCAGTGTCCTTTCAGGTTGTAGTCTTGATTTCAGGGATGGCTGAAACTTTTAGAAACATTTCTGGAACTTACTAAGTTTACAGGATAAGGTATTCCTAAATGGAACCAATTTTTTATTTCTGTCATTACACTGAACTGTATGTAATGTATGCTCTAAAATCCCTCTTTCGTAGAGATGTCAGACAATTTTAGAGATGCAGACACTTGTCTTTTTCTTTATAAAGTACTGCTTCCCCAGAGGAGTAGAAATTGCTGTATGTGAGCTAATTTCAAGATAGTTTGTATAAGCATTCGGATTTTAGAGCACTTGAAATCCTCATGCTGTAAAAATAAAGCATTATTCACTGTTAGCCATAATGAAGCAACTGTTCCTCTGTAATGTGATTGCTTAGGAAATATTTGACTGATCACAGTGAGCTATCCAGTCCCTTTTGTAGGGAACTGATCTTGCAAGAGCTTTGTCTTTTATTCTGTCTCCATCTGTTGATAGGATGACTTACATCTTCTGTCTGGACTGACAGACAGGATTTAGGTGCCAATCCACTTAAACAACAGTTTAGCTTTAAGCCTTATGCTAACAAACTTTCCAGGTTAAAAAAAATTGAAATAACATTGCTAACACACTGCTGTCATCTTTAGAAGGAAAATCAGGAGATTAGATTATATTGGTATATGAACTTTAAATGGAATAAGAAGTGTTAAATTAAACATACACTGAGAATAGAAAACATAGATTAAGACTATGTCTTTAGTACAGAAGGAAAGATTCTAGTTTGATAGCAGAGAGTCTACATCTTTTATTTCTTTTAGATCAGTATTGCTTGCATGTGTAGCTAGGCAAACATAAGTAGATTTGTTATAGATGTATGTAGTGGTTTCCTCTGGCCAGATAAAAACTGATCAGAAAGTCAGCAGGAATTACAGCATTACTTACTATGGTTTTACAAAGAGGTGGCAACATACCTGTTTCTTCTGCTAGCAGAGCTAGTGACCACTACACAGTTAGCAGTATTTCACTGGCAGACCCAGAAATTCTAATATATACTTTAAAGGTTACTCAAGTGTTTGTTTCTTTGAAAAGTCTTCTCATTAAATCTTTTAAAAGTGTTAATCCTGTCAGAAAAAAAATACTATCCTTGTGAATAGATGAACTTACAGTTTTAAACTAGTTGAGTTTATATTCATTTAATGAAACTGATGATAAAATAAAAATTGTCTCTTTCTGAATTTAGTTTGGTTTATCTTTCAGTTTTACTGAACAAGCAAAAATGCTTTAGGTTTTGTGTTCCATAATGGTGACCTCTTGTGGTGTGAATATGTCAGTATTTCTTAAGGAGCTTTCTGAAACACATACGGGAGGAGGCTGTATTCACATATTAACTTTTAATGAGCAGCTAACTTACTAACTTAGTAAAATAGCATTGTCATTTCCAATTAGTTATTAATATGCAGTACTCATGCTGAATGCATGTGAAAGAACAAGCATTTGAGCATTGTCTTCTGGTAATATTTTTGTGTATCCATACTGTATCTTTTAGTGACCAGATGAAAAAGCCTGGCAAAAAGTCATCACAACCAAGGAGTTCAGGCTGGAAGAGAAGAGGAACAGGTACAAGGCATTTCAGTCTTCATTCACAAAATGTGAAATGCACTCAAGTAGGAGTAATCTAATTCTTGTGATTTTGTTATTCGCTGAACTACATTTTTGGTTTTCTAGATATACTGGGGTTTTTTACTGTTGCTGGTAAAGATAAACAATATTCAAGAGATCTTCATTCTAACAATCTGTTGATATTTTCTCTCTTGCTTTTCCCACATGTAGGCTTAAGATTTTGCCAATCCATTAACACCTTGTTTGCCCATCACTTTTTGTAATCTGTCATAGTTGGACAGAAACTAATAAAATTATGCCAGTCTATATTACCTGAAGATACAGATTTTGGATTGCTGTGTAGGGATGTATTTTGCTAATTTGACATAACAGAATTTAATTATACTTCCTCGTAGCTGGCACATTTCATATATCACAAGTGAGTATTTGAGAATCTGGTATGGAAACCTGAAGTTTCTACTGTGCTATTATTGTGCTTTATCACTATTTTTCTAGACCTGAGAAATTCTATTACTACACATGATTCTGGCAAAGGCTGTAATGTGCTCTGCTTTCATTTCCTTCAGAGGAGCTGAGAGTATTTAACATGTAATGAGAATTAGTATTTTTATAAGCCTTTTAATTGATCTATGCTATTTTATTGGTGTTACTGAAAAAATGTGGTTTTAGGATTGTTTCTTTTTATATCTACTTTTCTTAACATTATGTAGCTTCCTTAGTTTGTGCATGCTTTATCTTTAATCCCAGAATAAACAGGGGGATAGTAGTAGGAATTCTCCATCATTTCTTCTCTAAAATGAGATCCTGGGTAGAGTGTTCATTTACAAATTATTTCTGTTTTCTGATGTGATTTGTGTTTGTGCTTTGACATTTTAGAGAGGAGGTAGACTGTTTTAATATTGATCTATTCGTGGCCACTCAGTATTCAGTGAAACGGCTAAACCTTATAAGTCAGGCAGTACACAGCTTTTCAAAGCTCAGGGTTGCTAAGGCTCATGTATTTACATGCTAAAAACAGCAACCAATAAATGTAGACTGATTAGTGATTTTTTTTTTTGGACCAGAATGCAAAGCAGCGGTTAAGACCTATGACAAACTGAGGCAACCAACTTCAACTTGCTGCATTCTTTTGCCTGAGTATATTTGTTGTTGAATTGTAATTCGCTCTATTAGAAAGTTCGAGACAGCTTCTGCAGTATTTTAAATACAACTAGTACCCTAACTTTTCATCAGAAGGTTAAAAAAATCTCCCAGAACTGAGACACATACAAGTTTACAATTTAGTAGTGTTGCTTTCTTTATAATCATATATTTTCTGGTAATTCTTATTGCAAGGATTAATATTGTTTAGTAAAAGCTGACTATCTTCTTTTTTCCTTGGTTATAAGAGATATTTGTTTTTAAAAAACTATGCCATTATGACTTTCAGGTTGCAATATTCTTCTGATGAATATGAGACAAGTTAGGCAGAGTGGTACCAAAGAAAATTCGGTTCTTTTCATTCTGAACTGAAAATTAAATGCCTTTGGTAATTTTTTTTTAAGTGAGAAGTTTGATTCTATCTGCGAGTGAATGCCTGAACTTTTCTGTTTCTTCCTTAATGAAGTTAAGCATATGTGTAGTTAAAAAGTCAGTCCATTCTTTCTGTTTAAGAGAGGTAGCTATGGATTGCAAAGAAAAGAAATAATTGAATCAATATGTGGGTTTTGTGGCAGGAAGGAACAGTGCAAACTATTCCAGTGTTGTCATTTCAGCTGTACTTCTACATTATCCAGAGCAGAACTTCCACTTCATTGCAAATCCAAGATAATTTATTAATTAAGCTATTCATCAGTCTAAATAAGAGTATTAACTCATGTGATCTAGAAAATAAAAATAGCCTGCAAAATAAGTAATAGTAATATCAGCTAATAACATGTATTAATATGTATATACATAAGCACCAACATAGTTATTGTAATAACAAATATAGTGCAATATAGTGCAATACTTACGAAACAGCAGCATTTTTGTATAATCTGTTGAAATAGGTATATTTGATAGATTAATTGTGTGTAAAATGTTGGTAGACAGTTAAAATTAATATGGACCAGAAAAAGAGTCAGAGTTATTTTCTAATGAGCAAGCTTTTAAAATAGGAAGTTTTAAGTTATTTTGCTGTTCCAAGTAATGGTAGTAGAAAGTAATTGTTTTAAAGTCTGAGATACTGTTCTCATGATGCAAAGCTCTTATTATTGATGTTCCCAGGTAGTAGAGATTTTTTTGTGTTCAGTAATATTTATGTTAAGAATTTTCATTGTCATTTAAATGCAAGAGCTAGTAGCGAACAGCTGGAGACATTTTCAGACAAATCTGTCACGTAAAAAAAGAAATCTATATATTCTAGTCTTAATGGCTTTCTTCATGTTATTTAGTGGAGTTGTGTGACTTTTATTTGCCTATTAAAAAACCTCAAACACAACACAACAAACTAGACCCTGTCTTTATAGCAGCTTTGCTTGCCTGCAAGATGAAGAGCTTAAGCTAATCCTGAACTCCAAATGCATGCCTACATGCACCTTGTAAACAATTTTTAGGTCCTTTACATTTCAAGTTTAGCAGAAACTCTGGCTCTCCATCTGTAGTGGGTCAGTGGTCAAGGCCAGAATTCTGTCACTTCACCAAGTGCCAGGTGAACGGAAAAAGGGTATTCAGCAAGTCAGAATAATTCCCATTGATACTGCATCCATATGAAAGTGAATCCTGCATTCCATTTTTTAATAAACGGTGTTTCACCAACTCCCTTGTCCAAACTGAAAACGGATCCATGCTCCCAGTCTTGTTTCCAGAAGAATTCTAGTCCACTGATTTTTTTTGGTGTACCAATTTTTGACTTGATGTCTGCTGATAGATTTTTTTTTTAAATTATTATCTTTTTGAAGCTAAGTATAAAAAAGCTGAAATATTTTTTAAAACTGTGAAGTGGACAAGGCTTCTGATAATGAACAGTAGCTTTTTCTCAGTCGCAGGAATTTGTTTGAGAGTGGCCAAGAAAACTGGGAGTTGGTTGCCTTCAAGATTTTTGACAAGTTTATTGGAGGCCAAACGCCTTTCAGATATCTACGGTTTACTATTCATTGCCTAAGATGCTGTGTGAAAAACTGCTTAATGCAGTAAAGAATAGGCGGGAAACTTGCGTTTTATAAAAGTTTAGATATGAAGTTCTCCAAACTAACTGCATGAAGTAGTTAAAATTACTAACAGGGTGTAATAACTAACAAGTCTATTTTCCGTAACTGACTGAAGAGTCAGTTAATCAAGTTTAGTGTAATATCATGCATGTGTACTAGATTAAATTGTACAGTCCTAGAGGGTTGTCTGTAGTATGGAGGCGGGTTTTAACAAAGAATAAGCTG
Organism: Atrichornis clamosus; assembly: GCA_013400975.1. Taxonomy (NCBI): domain Eukaryota; kingdom Metazoa; phylum Chordata; class Aves; order Passeriformes; family Menuridae; genus Atrichornis; species Atrichornis clamosus. The sequence continues at coordinate 26,298 of WBMZ01006154.1, forward strand.
TCACGTGAACACAGAGCTGAAAAATAGTAGGACATACTGATATTGAAGTAGTCGTTACCTTCCAATTCAGCGATCAAACAAAACATTAATATTAGCGAACAAAAGCTTTACAGTATGGCTTTACATGTCAAAACACCTATCCATCTGGATTTGTTTGAAACTTTTGTTTTTGAGAAAATGTAAATAAAAACAAGAGCTTGAATTCATAGAATAACCCAGAATATAGCAAAATGTGACATGTTTAGATTTTTTTCTGACTAAGGTATAAAGTATTTGTAGCTATTCATTTTTATAGAAGTCAAAACCTTCACTAAATGTGTGCTTTTGTTTTGAATGTATATTGAAGGCTTAGAGGATGAAACAAGAATAAATGAATGGGAAGAGGAAGAAGTCTTTTGGCATATAAAGATTCTACCAATTCTGCATGAACTGGAAAAAAGTGGGTAACACTGTTCTTGAAAGGGTTTATTTTCTGTTCTGTTTCTTGCAGGAAGCATGGGACTCATTTGTGTTTACTACAAAATAATAACAGTAATTGGGAGTATGTGGCCTTTTATACTTTCATATGTTCAATGACTTCACAGTGTAAAACTGTCCAGGGCAGTCTAGGTGTCACCTGTCTTTAGGTGGCCCTGCTTGAGCACAGGAGTTGTACCAGGTGACCTCCAGAGGTCACTTCCAACCTTACCCATTCTGTGATTCTGTGCAAAAACCCCAGAACTGCTTTAGAGAAGATCTTGTCTGATTAACATACCTTGTTTTAGACAGCATAGCTCTGGCAGGTTAGCAATCAGTATTGAGGTAATAATTTTAAGAATACAGTACTGCACAGATTCACTGCTTTAACTATAGACTGCATTGAAGGTTTCAGTGAATTTTAGAAAACCAAGGAAATATTAATACAAATTTCCATTTGTGCTAAAAGTGATAGTTGTATCAGAAAAGTATGTAATGACCCAGAATAGTGAAGCAAAATGGAGTAAATTAAGTATGGCTTGAAAAATTAAATGCTGAAATCCATTTTGACGTTTCATTCAAAAGGTTGTTCAGTTGCTTTCTGTAGACACTCTCTTTATTTGAATGGTGGGAATATAGAAAGTTGATTTGTTTTTACAAGTAGTTCTGTTTTACAGAATCTTTTGCAGTGTTTGTGATAGCATGGTACAGATTAGAACTTTTTTTGCATAGTTTTGCGGATGTTGATAGTATGAAATACTTGTACAGTACTAAGTGATTCCCGATATATGTAATTATTTTAAGAAGACAGGATTCGCATTCCCACATCTGTCACTGACGTATAGAAAAACAGTGATGAGGAAATTTGAAAACAGCTATTTTCCTTCCTTAATGCCAAGATTGTCAAATATGAGCCACTGAATTATGGTTTTACATAGTGAAATGTTCTTTATCGGTAAGCAAAATAAAATTTAGAGGTAAAATCTAATCATGTCCTTCCCTTGTCATGAATGTAGCTAAGGAAAATCAATTTTCATGCCCCTTTTCCTCAGTCTTTACTTGATTTGGTTAGTGTATTGGGGGTTTTTTAGCTTTTTTTGAAACTTGATTATGACTTAGTTTTTCTAATAATATCTAATGATGTTTTCTAAAAACATTATCTAATGATACTTTCTCACCAGTTGACTGAGTGTAGTACTACAAAAACCTTAAAAGTTGAGTTTTGCTGCTTCTTGAATATTTACACAAATTGTTACTGAATTGTATCATTGCTTCCTGCAGCTGCATGATATATTGTTTTCTTTAGGCTGTTTACGGCACAATTACAGTTTTTCTTATAAAAATGAATATTAGAATTCCATAATTTTAATGTTTTGAAAGGGTCTGTTGGTAATTTAATATATTTTAATTTTGTGTGCAGTCATTTGCTTCATACCTTTTAGCTATTTCACTGCACATGAATTTAGGTTGCATTTAGTTTTTCATATATTAATAGAAAAGCCTTTATCTTCTTTCTCTTGCAAAAATATGTGCAGGAAACTTTCCATTCAAAAACAAATCTGAAGTTTAACCTGGAACTTAATTATTGTCTAAAATCTTCTGAATATGGATGTACTTGAGATGTTATATGACAAAAACTAATAGAACCCCAAAGTTTTTTTTTCTAGAGGAACAAATAATTAATTTTGTTACATTCCAGTACTCAGGAGGTTAAGTTTCAAAAAAACCCCATGGGATGAGTGATGAATAATTTTTGTTCTTGTTGTTAGTTTTGATGAAATGGAGTGTAAGACCTTTCAGTTTTGGTTCCTTGCCACTCCTGTCTCATAGCTTACCAGAGCAGAGCATTTAGAATCATGCTAAATTTTGTTAAATTTTTTGTCATGATGGGAGTAGAAATGGAATAGTCATTGCAGTTCCTTGAGTGTGATGATAGCGAATTGGGAGTTTCCAGGCACTGCTCAGTGTGAGAGATGGGTCCTTGAATCTGCTTACAGGTGTGGGGCCTCAGACATGTTTTGTGTTGTAATTTCCTGTCCATATGTGTTTCATCACAAGTGCTTTGCCTCTTTGAATATGACTCTTATTTCAGCTGTGAAGTACATCCTGAGTAAATGCAGAGTTTATACAGGCAGTTCAAGTCGATTTACATGGGCCTTTATAAGTGTCACCTTATACACAAAAGCAAATGTAAGAAATTTTTTTTTTAAATCTCATTGTTGAATTTTAAAAATAGACAAGACTTTTCCTTTTCTCTCTAAACATGTACGTGATTCCGTTGTATTGAGATGCAATTTTTGTCATAATTTACTGTAGGTTTTATTTTTGTGTATTTTAAATAGAGTCTAAGGAACTTGAGTGAGGAAGTAGATGACTTTTTTGTCAATAGACATTTTTTGTCAACATTCCACTCAAATATATCTTGCACCTCTCTTATACATTGAAGAGTTCTAGCAAGTTTTTACATTTATGTTTTTAATCCCAGCAAGGTTTTATATATAAGATTATGTATATGGGGAGAAAAACATTCCTTAACTCTCTTTTTTTCACATGTAATGTGTGGTGGAGTGCTTTAAAGAATGTTTTCAGAGACCAAGTTTCCTGGTAGACATTTGGTCAGTCTGATTATTAAGTGTCCAAGGTGCGTTTCATTTCAGCTGCAGGTATTATTTTGACTCCATGATTTCTTGGCTTGAGTCCCCTCTTTTTGAAAAAGCAGAGTAAAATTCTTTCTGGGGATCACATTCTCATATTAAGACATTTATTTGGTGCCTTATTTTTGTTGTTGTGAAACCTAGTCTTTATTTTGTTCTGCTGTGTCTTTATGTATTGAGATGCTGTGGATAAGGTGGCACTGATTTTTATTTTTTACTTTTCTCTCCCTTCCTACACCCTTCAAGTAGAAGACGATATAGAAAGTCTTTGTCTGGCTTGTACCAAGCTCTATCAAGCATTGAATGAAGGAAATATGCTTGGAAAAAGATTTAAAAGAAGAAGTATACTTCTGAAGACTTTATATAAACTTGTAGACATTGATTCAGATCTACTTTGCGTTAAGCTGGCAAAGATTATTCTGGCTGTAAGTGTTTTGAAATACTCTTTGGTAGAATGTGAAGCTCAAAATAATGAATTAAAACTTGCATTTGATTTTTCATTTCATACTTTTAAACTGTGTCTAAACTAACCCTTTCCTAAGTAAAGTTTACTACCACGGAGATACTAGTCCCCCATTCATCTGGATTGGCACTTGCAGCTTATTTTCTGCAGAGAAATTATATCTGGGGGAGGAAGGAGGGGCACAAAATAGGATAGTTGCTGTATAGTGGTAGGATTATTGTATAGGCATGGAAAAGAGACAGTGTCCTAAGCTGGGATACACATGCAGGGCTTTAAACAAAACAGTGATGAAAAAAGGTACACATGGAAACGAAGCTTAGTTTTTGAGTAGTATTTTGACCTTATTAAACACCTTTATCTGAAAATACCAAAACAGAGTGGGGGGTTGTTGTTTGATTAAGTGTAATTAGTCTTTTGCTTTAGTATTTCTGGCTAAAACTCTCAATTAAGTTTGTACTTCAGAACTTCTTGCTTCACGTTGTACAAAGTATATATGGACAGTCACTGGTGGAAGGATGCCGACTAACATTGTGTTGTAGACATTTTAGTAATTTGTGTGTTTTGGGAGAGTTGTGTGTTCTCCTTAAGGTAGTGTAAGTTATTTTATTCAGAAGATGCAATTATATACTCAGATACTATGGAGATGTTAAGTGGTGGTTATTAAAAAGAAAGGTTCTATTACAGACATTTTTCTGTGTAATCTTTTAAAAAGCACGAATCTAGAAGAAATTGCCCTTGAAATGCAGATGAAAGGAAGAGATATGTCATTGTATTTTTACCACTTTTACTTCCCTTTCATAATCTCTCAGTAACCATTAGTACATCGTAAGATGGTGTTTTCTGATAGCTGAGCATGAATTTCATTATGACAAGTACTGTTGTACTGGACATCTTTGTGGTATGGCCATAGGTGCCAAACCACTGATTTCTGTACAGAAATTCTCTGTATACGTGAATTGGAGAAAAAGTCCTGCAAATTATTGTTTATATACTTTATATACTTACCACATTAAAATTTTATGTATTATCTGCTGTTTTAAAGTCGGTCAGCACAGTTTGCTAAATAGAGTTTAAAATACCTGTGTTTCAGAGTCCTTTAATTCTGCAGACTTCTTTAGTTTGGTTTAGTGTATTGTTAGGATTTCAGCTGTAATTTAATAGTTCTGTGAGAATACAAGTTTGTCATGGTGTCTGAATTTATAGAATGTTATGGTGCATTTTTGTATGTAGATTTTAGTTGTGATTTTTATGTCTTCCGCTTTCTTTGCAGATGAAAGTAGATGGAAAAAATCTTCTTCTTGTTTGCAAGCTAGCATTTAAAATTTGCAGGAACAAAGAAAATGATTGCATCATTCAAAATGATAGATTACTGGGTATGTATTCTGTTCTTGTCTATAAGTTAGATGTTGAAATTCAACAGTTAGAGTGTTGATCTTTGAAAAAATATTTTCAGAGTTAACTTAGTCACAGACTAAAAATTGCCTGCCTTGGTCAAACTAATGGTTGGTCTAGTCCAGTGTTGTGTGTCTAAGTAACGATGGTGACAAGGAATGCTGTTTAGGGACAACATGGAAGTCTGTGTGTTTGCTATGATCTGTGTCCCCTGTACTACTCCAGCATCCAGAACTGTTATATTCTATTGAGCATATTATTGTCCATCCCTACCTAACCTCTTTTTAGTCTCTCTTTATAGATCTTTTATTCATTAATTTGCCTGATTCCTTTCTGAATTTTCTGATTCTTTCTCCCTCTACAGTCTCATAGAACAAGTTCCAGAAATTCTCTGTCTGCTGATTTAAATCTGTATACTTTTCACTATCCCCCTACTTGTAGTTTTGCAGGATTTCTAAGAGCTTCTACAGTCAGCTTACCTTTCACCTTCATGATTTTTTAAAACGCAATCGTATCACATATCTCTGTCTTCTTCTTGTCAAGACTTAGGCATCTCAGTCTTTTAGCTCTTTGAAAGTATATTGTGTCATTCAGTTGTTTTATAAGTCCCTCTCTGTACCTTCTCAAACTCCAATGGATCCTTCTTGAGATTTATGGAACAAAACTGTCAATAGAATTCAAGCTACGTCTACACCAAATTTTATAGAAACAAAATAATGCTGACTGTGTTGTTGGCCATCATCAGGAAGGATCTTGAGAATAGTCATTGGCTTTTTTATATATTTCATAGCTGCTGCTGCTGCTGCTGCTGCACATTGAGCCAATGGTTTTGGAGAACTGTTTGCAATGGCTCTAAAATCTCTTTTGTGATTGTAACGGTGTTTGTGTCGTTCATACCTCTTCAAAATATGAGAAATGTGAAGAAAATGATGGTGTATGAATGATACTCAGTATTGATTGATAGTCATTCCTTTCATTAAAACTTCAGTATATTTTATTAATATAGGCCTCGATCTTGCAGGCCTTTATTGCATGTGTATAGGTTAAGGCATATGTGTGTATCTGCTTAAGTAAATGAGAGTATTCATGGTCTTAAAGTGTAGTACACAGTTGTCAGAAATAGAGACAAGATAAGCCTTTCAAGTAGTAAGGAAAGAACTCACAGGAAACAACAGCTGGGATTTCTCAGTTGACTTTGGATACTGCAGACTGTGGTTTTGTAGACATCAGCAATCATACATAGCATTTGAACAAGTCTCACAGCTTTGTCTGTGTAAACCACTTTTTGTTTACTTGCTCTGCTTTCCCTGTACTTTAAAAACTAGTGAAGGAAAGAACATTCTTGATAGGGATTAGTTCATTTGTTTATTCACACTTTATATTTTGGACCCACCTTGTCCAGGCAGAAGACGTGGCCCTGAGTTATGATCATAAATGCCCAGATCCCTGTTGCAGTCACTCTGTCCCTGTGAACTATTTATGTGCAGTGGAGTGGCTTCAGTAGAAGAAATAAGTTAATCTTTTGTCCCAAAATAGACAGCTACTGTTCAAGACCCTGTTTGATACCGAGCAGAGCAGGAACCTGAAACTGATTTCTCACATTATCACAACCCAAGTGGTTTAGTTGGTGAGGGTGGCAGTTCGGACAAGAGTCTAGAGTGTGTCTACTTCATTCATATACACATATACTTGGAGAGACATTCAACTTGAGTAGAGACAGAAAAAATTCTAAAAATCTCTTCAGTTTAATTGATACAGGAAAATGTTTTTATTCAGCTGTAACTGAATGGAACATAGGAAGCAGAAATAAATATCTCTTTGAATCAGTTACTACAAATTCAAAAGTGTGAAGTTGGTTAGGATTACTTATTTGTTTAAAATATCTCCACCAAATTCAAATGTCTCAATTTGACTGCAAAAGATACATTGTACTTGTGTTAACAACTGGTAATTTTAACACTTCAGATGTCTGGCAATGGTTGCATAAAAAACTTTAACAGCAACTTTACCTATGTAGAAAGTAAATCTAAAAAAGCTGTGAACAAATTTCAAATGTGAGAGTTGAATTAGGTCCTTGTGCCTTTTAGTACTCCATTTGAGACGCTTTAAGATATTTGATTTTTAAAGAAGTAGTGGGAATTAGTACACAAAATTCCAGGCACATACAATCACTTTTGCAAATATTGACTGAGGATTTCAGTGATTCCTGCTATGTGTTTACAACTTATGCTGGTTTCTTGAAGCCTGGGAAAACAAAAGTCAGACCCATTCTCTTATTCATCAATAATTGTTTCTTGGTTTCAATCCAAATACCCAATTTTTCTAGCCCACTTATTAGAAATGTAAGAGTTCAATCTGAGGGTGTTTTCTGATTGTTAATCTCTTTAATGACTGGACTGTATCAAATATAAATTTTAATATTAGACTTTCTGAATAATGATTTTCCTTTTAGATTGTTTGTTGGAGGTTCTGAGAAATGAAGATCTGCAAAAAAACAACGAAGCTCTCCTCTATTGCATGGGAGCTATAAAATTCATGTCTGGAAATGCAGAACTCCTTAATGAAATGGTCAACAAAGGAGCTGTTGAAATGTTGCTGCAATTAATGAAGCAGATTAATAACATAAAAGAACATGACACATATTTCTCCAACTTGGGCCACTTATTAGTCCAGGTTAGCTTTTACTTTTATTTCTAAAAGTACATACTCAAGGGCAAATTAAAAATTTAATTAGAGGAGATAAGCTAACCCTGTGTGCTGCTGACAGAGTTGTACCTATATTTCAGTACACTTCTTTTTAAGAAGTTTAATGAAGTTGTTGAAGACGTAAATTTAACTACCATAGATATTTTTGTGTAGTCAATTTTAAAGGCTTTAGAAATTCTGAAGTTAATAGAAATATTAACTAATAAACCAGTTTCTCATTACTACTTTATGGTACTGACAATGTCCTGGATACTATAGTAAACAAATAAAAATGTGTTTTCTATCTAAATTCTTTAAACTAAAATAATAAATACAAACTGGTTCTGCAATACTCTAGGAGATTACAAAAAGCTTTTTATTACAAGAATAATGCATTTTTTAAATGCATGGAAAAATAAAGCTGCCTTTCTTTGACGAAGTGTTTTTGAAGAACTGTAATGTAAAGAAAAAGTAGTTGCAAAAGTGAACACTTTTTGATTCTTTTGAAGGCAGCAGGCTCAAAACTATTTTCCCATATCACCTTGATAAGTGGTGGCTATGAAAGCTAATCCTTGGCCCTAAAACTTTAAATCCTAGTGTTTTAGAAACACTGGAGGAGTTTTGTGTTTATCAAGGATTTGCTAGGTAGAGTCCTGGCATTTGTCTGGAAATTATTGATCTAATGATTAGTGAATGGGGTAATTGTAAACTTTTGGGGACTTCATAGGAAAACACATTGAACAATTTTCTGAGGTAGTGTTTGCACTAAGTTTGTCTGCTAATCATGCCAGATTTCTTTAATTCACTACTAATTTACAAGCAAGGGATTTTATACTTCTTGAAATTATATGAGAAAACAGATAGCTTACATCATCATGTTACTATTACTGATATTTGTCTGGTTTTTTTAGTCTTAGTAATGAAATTAATGAATCAGTTTATTTCCAGAATTTTGACTAGCTGTCTGAACTTCCCCACAACTTTGCAGGAATGTTTTTCTTTCATTATTTGCATGTGGATAAATGTACTTTTTTAAAATCAAGGGTTTAATTTGTAAATGTGTGAAAGGAAAATGTTATATTTTATGCTTTAAAAAAAATCTCTCATATCTCTGCTGTTTTCAGTACAAATGGAAGTGCAGCAAAACTACTTCATACAGTTTGAATAGAGTGGCTGTTTCTAAGAAGTTCCTGAGTGTTTTGTGAAGAGTCAGTACTGACAACTGTCTCTTACTGAGATTGCTCTTTCACTTGTTTGTGTTCTCTCTTATAGTAGTACAGGTACTTCAGTTTTCTTCCTCTTGTGAGAAAAATTGTGATTCCTACTGCTATGGAATTCCTGTGTGACTTTCTCATATCAGTTCCTTCAACAAATCTGTGTGCACTACTTCTTCCATATGAGTTAATTGATCAGTCATCATACACACATGAAGGAATAGTTCTGTTTTCAGGGACAATCAAAGAAAGTTTGTTCTGTGATTGATGTCTTCAGAATAAAGTTTCTTGTAGCATACTGTAACTTGTAGCAACAGATCAAATATCCAGTGATGTACAGTAATAATGTCTTCAGGAATAGAGAGCAAATTATACTGGAGAAAAACACCTTAAATAGTCACAGTGGTCTCTGAGGGAGGCTCTGCTGTCTCTCAACCCAGTCACTGAAGTATCCCATGTAGTTGGAACCAGCTCTTCATTCTTTAACTATATAATTGCATAGTCACCAGATGGCAGTGTTATACATAATCTTGCTAGATCCTTTTTGTGGGAGTAAAGTCCCTATCTGATTTCTTCATTCTTCCACAGTGAGTTTTATGCAGAAGTCCTACAATACAAGAATAATAATGTTTGTAGTAATTAGTAATTACGTTCCTTCACAGAGGACATGAAACCAGGGTCATCTTTGATTCGTTTTATGTTGCTTAACCTAACAGTCTGGCGATATTTATACAACACATGGTAATTCTTACTCAAAAGCCAGGATTTTTGAAGAGTCACTGGCAAGACGTATCAAGCACTCCACATTCTTTCATTGAAAAGCACTTAAATGTCTTCTCCTTTAAAAATAGCATTTGTCTGCAGTTAAATTTTCTGTTTAGGTGAATTTGATCTTTCACGTGGCTACATAAGGATTAGGGCTTGTGGGGATTGCTAAAGACGATTGTTATGCATTTCTCCCGAATCCTGGGGTCTGCTTGAAGCAATCAGAATATGTCTAGAATTCAGCTGATGTCTGGCTATCTTGTATTAATTTTTAAACTGTACTCTTCAAATTTCATTTGCATATTAACTGGTTTTTTGTGGCTATATACCTCTGTGAACTGCTGAATGCCATTGTCTTGCACATTTAAGTGTCTATGTTATTTTCCGTTGCTTTTCCTTTCCGACCTGTCTTTGAGGATGGCTCTTGATAGAATTTACTGCTTGAGGATTTTGAACCATCTAATTCTCTCAGGCATTGAAAAATTTTTCTCTCTTTTTGGAGACCTCTGCACCATAATTTGTTGATTAAAAAAAATTTTTTTTTCATTATCCAATATGTAAGTCTCTTTGTTGCAGTGAAACCTCTTGTCTGGGTTTGAATAACACTTTTAATATGTGGTTTATCCTTCATTTTCTTTATTGTGAGGCTTAGCTAGAATTCAGCAATCATCCTAGGCTGACTGTGAACATCTTCTATGTAAGCACTGAATGGAGTCTTCTGTGTCTGTTCCATTTGACATGAACTTTTCTACCAAAACTTTTGAAAAGCAAAGTATTTGAACAGAATATATTTATTTAAATATACATCCAGGTATTGTGTTGATTTTTGAAGCATCATGACTTGTGAAAGAATGTGCATCTGGAAATTTTTTTTGAAGTTGTTTTGTTAAAATAATAAAAAACTCCAGGTATTTTCTTAAAACATGAGTGATACGAAGCAAACGGCTTCTGTAGGTTCAGTTTCTCTATATTATGAATATAATATAGATTTCATATTTAGTGCTGAAGTGAAATCCATTCAAATATCACTTTCACATTATCACATTTTTTCCCCTCTCTGCCTTACTGCTCCATTTTGACACATTGCATCTCCTATTGCTCCCTTACAGAACATCATGTAGTAGCTGGAGATTCTGTCAAATTTGTTGAAGTAGGACAGCAAATTTGAAAGCTGCTGAAGAATGGACAGAATAGTGCATAACGTAGAATGGGCAAAAGCTCAAATGCAACATCTTAACCTGCTCTTCATCTGAGTTTTTCTTAAAAATTAGCAATTACATATCACTGGATAAGCTGTCCAATTTAGTGATAAAAGGCTTAATTTCCAGAGTTTCTTGTAATAAGAAACAATTTAAATAGATAGGTTTTGTGCCTTACCAAACTACATTCTAAACCAAATTGAAGTTAATAACTTCACTCTGAACATGAAAAATGTGAAGAATTCCCACATTCACATAAGATTGAATGACTTCACATTCATTTCATAGTAAATTCTGGATTAGACTAAAATTAAGTTACGTGTCACTGCCTGTCTGACCTTGTCATTTGAATACCCTTACCTTAAAAGAGAACCAGAATATTTCAAAATATGCAATAGTTGATTCATTTTGTATATCTGCAAGTGTTAGATATTTTATACTTTAAGCTCTTTGAAATAGAACAGCATCATCTGAAAATATTTTGGTTTCTCCAAAATAGACTTGAGCACTTAAGCTTTTCATTTTTATACTGTTCAAACAGTTTTCTCTTGATCTCGATTAACTTTTAAATGTTTTAATTGTAATAAATGTGATTGTATTTTAAAATCAATTAATCTTAACTTGCATCTTACAGTTATTATCAAAACATATCTTATATATAATTATTAATTTGCAAGACTTAAATATAAATTTGCAAAATTACGACATCATGCAAAAAATTACTTTAACCTTTCTCACAGCATTTCACCTAATTTGCAATCGGTATGTGGTTGTATACATGCATGAAAGATTTTAAAATGTATGCAAGATTATGTGTTCCTCAGAGAAGGAGGTGACATGCAGGCAAAGGCCACTATCAATCTTTCGTTTTCAAGCAGTCATCCCAAATACAGCATCTTGTTGCCGACACGGTTCCTGTTGTTACCTGTTGGTGTATATATACCTGCAGAATGTTAACAGGACATTCAGACTGCCTTAGCGGCTATAAATGAGACATGAGCTTTATTGAATTTTTGAACCAGCGTGTATTCTGTAGTAAACAACTGATTAAGAAATGTTTAAATCTCCTATATGCAGCTGGCCGCTATTTTGCGGAACGTGGCTGACTTCCCTCCGGCGAGGTGCCGGCTCCTGTGCAGCGCTGCCGTCTCTGAGCTCTGTGTGGCGCTGGAGCAGCGTGGCAGCGATAAGGACGTGTGCACCTATATTGTCAGGATCCTCAGGTACGTGGAGAGCACTGCTCGACCTGCGTGCAGTCAGGTCCCTGCTTCCAGTGACCTCCAAGGAGGCAGGATCACGCACTGAGATTGGAAGATTTACATTGAACTGGTTTTTTTAAAAGCTCTGTGTGGATTTTAATGATACTGTATGATACTTGTGTCTTTACTAATACTTAGAGAATTGTTTAATTCTAGCTGTACGAACTTGGATTCATTGTCCCTGTGAAAAATGTTTTGTTGTATTGGGTCATTCTTTGATCCCACAGATTCTGACTAAGATTTTTAAAGTACCATTTCTTATATTTTAAAACTGCATAAATTGTTAGGTGTTTATTAATCCTGTTTTAGGTAATGTTTTCAAATAATGAATGAGAGAAATTGCACAAGGGACTGTATATTGTGAAATAAAGTGTAGAAAAGAGAAAATGTGACCAGTGTTCATTGTTTTGAGCTGTCACAGTGTTTGAGGAGATTAATCACTGGGATCAGGGCTTGAGTGTGCACATGGAAGTGCTGAAAGAATCTCAGTTTTATGAGCAGCTCAGCGGCTGCTTCCCAAGTTGTGCTTTTTTAGAGGGAGATCAGTATGAGTGAGTCATCAAAAAGATCATTTTGTAGTCTGAATAGTTTCTCAGTCAAAAGTCTTCCAGTTACCAAGCACCAGCTTGAATTTCAATGCTAAATGGTCTTGCAAACAATGTAAGGATTTTGAAGAAGTTGTGAAATCGGCTGTTTGTAAGTTCAGGAGTAGTTGGATTATAAGAACAATTTATGAATTATGCTCTGGGTGAAGTACTTGCTATTGCTGCTTTGTTATTGTATTGAGTCATGTTGCCTGTGGCTCCATGTTCACTGAGATTCTGCTATGGATTTCTCTGCCTGTTCAGCCCCTCCAAATTATTGATCACATTCTCCTTTCTATATGAGGTTGGGTTGTGCTTTGAACAGCAGCTACATAAGGGACTGTCATTCCGTCCTCTCCACAGCTAACAATAGGCAAATCTGGTCCTTTGCTGTTTGTGTTACCTGTAAAGCATGTAAATTGCTTCCTCAATTCCATGCTACATTGTTCACATCTGTCTCTAACTTTGTTCTTGAAAATGAGTTCCATCAATGATTACAGCACTTTGAGCATATTTACTTCTTCTTTTACCTGGAAAATGCCATGACAAGCGGGGTAATGGGTTTGTAATTAAGTGTAATTGATACTTACACTGTAATTCTGATAAGAACATTTACTTGATCTAGAATTCAATACGGAGCAAAAATAATTTATCTTACTTAAAGTTTCCTACTGCTTCCGGGTTTTTTTTTAAGTTAGGAAGTACGTGCTCCAAGAATACAAATTAGCTATAAAATCAATTTAATTAGCTTTCTGGAAATTGCAGTCACACAAAAAAATATACTATGCAGTACAGAGCTGAGATTTGAATTTTGTTTTGTCTTCCAGTAATACAGAATGATTATTCTTTTCTCTCAGTCAGATTTAGGCAGCTTCTTTGTAGAGAGTATGTTCAGTCTATTCAGATTATTCATTTCTATAAATCTGTAAGTCTTCCCGTAATTTAACATCAACATGGCTCTTTGCTGGTTTTGATTACGTGGGAAGTTAGAGGTTATCCTAGCTTGTTCTGTTACTGCAGTGTTTCTGGTGTGACCGAAGCATGTCCAGTTCTCTGTTTTGGCAGTGGTCAAGGTGAGCAGTGTAGGACTGGAGCAGCTGTTAGGGAATGTGCAGAGATAAAATCGTGCCTACAAGGAGACACGTTCTCCATATTTATAGGTGAGAGATGTGTTCTCTTAATGCTATTGCTGGGCTCTACTTGATGTACTGTAGGAAGGAATCCCTTATTTCCTCTCTTGTCTGACTTCCCACATCATCTTGGAATTACAGTTCTCCCATTTAATGCTGAGAAGTGTTTGTGTTAACATACTATGCCCATATGGCAAGCAGGTTGGGAAGCTCCTTGTTTGCTTCGTCCCGTAATTCACTGTGGCAAGGATAACTAGACTTCTGTTGTGCTCTTGTGCAACTGCACATGCCTCTGCTAGAAGTCAGGCTGTTGGCATTCACTTCATTTGTTGGAAAATACAGCTCTGAGAGTCAAAAGTTACTTTCTAAAAAATCTTTTGTGGAAAAAAGTCCTTTCATTCATTTATATTTTATTTTTTCTCTTTGTAGCAAACTTTCTTCCTACAATGACTTCTGTGCCGCTTTAGCAGACTGCTCCAGATGTTACATTTTATTTTTAGCCCTACTAAACAAACACCAGAAGCAGCAGGTCAGTTTTTTCATCTCTTGATTTTTATATATTAATCCTCTGCTGTGTCTGTGTATTATTGTGTATAAGCTTGTTTTCAGTGACCTACTTTTATGCATTTACCAAATAAAAATTTTAAATGGTTAACAGCATTTCTAGGTAGTAAATAATTGTATGAAATAGTTTAGATTAAAAATTCAAAGCAATACAGAGGACAGTTGATTAACTTTGCACATGTAGAAACAGTCCTTTGAGTACTTAACTTTTTTTCTTAAGTTTTAAAAAGTACTTTTAAAAGCAAATAATTATTTGAATATTTAATAGTGGGAAATTGTTGGGCTTTCTCCTGCGCTCCTCAAATGCAAAAGAAGTCTGACTTTTCCAGACCTGAGCACTGTGAAAGCAGAGGAAAATACATTCCTTGCTGTCACATGAAAAGGGGAGATTTACTCAAACCCTTTGTGTTTGGTTAGTCTGTCAGAGCCCCAAGAGAGCCAGACCCTTGTGCCTGACCAGTCTGTTGGTGTCCCATTATGGGGACCCTTCACCGAGCAGTCCCACTGGACTGAAGGGCAGTTTCACTGAGTTCAGGGTCACACACCAAACAGAAACCTCATCTTGGGTCTCCAGCTGTACCCAATGCCGACAATGGGCAATGCCCTTGAAGGCCTCGCATTAACAGTTTACAGAACAGCACTATTTTTAATAAAATTGTGATGGGTTAAGGTTTGAGAATTGCCGATGATAGTATCTGACCGCAAAAATATATTCAAAGCAATATGCTAATTCAAAGCAATGTACTAACAAACTCTCATCCCCAATAAAAGCTAGCCTGAGATAATAATTCAGCATGTAGTGATCACAGTTCTTACCCAATAGATGTCCCTATGGGAGAGAAGATAGGTTCAGTCCCTTGACTGATCCCAGAGGTTACACTTAAGTCTTCCCCAACATCTCCCCATTCTTAACTCCTTTTTATACTATTTCTTTACGTGAAGGTGGAGCTTGAGTGACTTTGGTCATACAGCTTACTCAGTGAGGGGTGGTCGTACCTTGGGGTGGAAATCCAGGATAGCACCTGAGGTAACCTTGAGATGGGTACATGTGTCAGTCCAAGGAGAGTGATTTTGCCCCAGTTGCTGATTCAAGAGCAGGACGTTTTCCTTTACCTCCTTTGGTTTTCAGCTGCTGTAGGGTTTATCAGCTAGAAAGTACCACCGAGTTCCCTCCTCTGCAAGGGTTTCAATAGAGCCTGGCCACAGTGTCTCCACTCCACTCCACCCTCTGTTTAGTCCCCCTTAGACTGCATTGTGTTAGGAAGGTCAGATATACTCACCATGTTTCATCCAGGGAGTAGCAACTGTATTTTGGCTATAACTTCTGTACCATTATCTTTTTACCCTCAGTCATCTTCCTGCACTCACTAGCTATGCAAGATACCAAAATGTATCTCCCCTCTATCAGAGAAAACCATATGCCTAGAGTACATTTGGGACCTTCATGTAGAAATAAATGATTAGACTTTGTTAAAATGCCTCATCATGAAGTAAAATTCTGAGTATAATTGCTACCAACTTCATTAGAACTCCAAGGGTCAGGTGTTGCTGTATTGTCCTGCTATATCATAGTGATTTTTCTTACATTTACTGGATCACCGGGCTCTCGGAGTTTGGTACAGGATCCCGGTCTTAGAGATTGATGCATTAAGAGTGGAGTGCCCTATGCAGAGCAAATTACTCAGCTTTATTGCCAGGTAAGTTTTAAGAAGAAAATAATTTTAATGTAAAGCATAGATGTTCAAAAGTGAAACAAGGTTTCAAAACATAGAACATTAAATTACATTAAGATTTTTCTTAAAAGGAACTTTCTTGTCTGCTCCAGTGTCTAAACTAGTTTGAGGACATTTAGTTATCCTATACAATTTATCCCAGGGTTAGTAATTTTTTGAGATTTGTTGGAAGGAGGTCTTTTGTGCTCGTATCATTTAAGGGAGTTAATGAAGGTAACTGGATTGGCTACACTGAATAATATTCTTTCTCCTGCCGAATAGAAAAATAATTTCTTCCTTTCCTGTTTACCAGAATCCTTGTTTTCTGTGATAATACACATGGAAGAGGAACAAAGATTAAGTCATTTCTATTCTTCTAAATGTCTGCTGATTAACACTTCAGCAGCATGTCTGAGTATTTCTAGGTTCAGGCTGGTCTTGCATTGTTCAGTCTTCAAAGACACTTAGTAAAATGGTATGTAAATACTATGTAGATAACACCAGAAATATCAAAGGCATGATATTTTCCTAGATTTATGGTTATTCTTCCTTGTGACCATTGTATTAAAAACTCCACAATTTATGGAACTGAGAACAAGGTTCTTAAATTAACACCTTTCTCCCCATCTTAATCAATGATTTTAAGGGTAACTTTACTAGACTTCTGAGATAATAGCTTTGTGTCGTAATGAGTTGTAGGCTCACATATACCTTCAAATTGTTTATTATTAGTTAGTGTTCAGTTTAGCTTCTCATTTGTCTGTTAAGTGGTCCTAAAATACATCTTCCTTGACTAGGTTAGCATCACATTTTGTGTTAAATTGTCAGTTGTTTTCAAAATACAAATTAGTAAAGAAGTAGCTTGTGTATAAAAAAATCTTAGCTATTACATTGTGTTGATTATATATGCAGTGTCTTCAGAATAATTATTTCTTACTGCAGTTTTGAAACAAGCATGCAATTGTCAGTTGTCAGCTTAGTGAAGCCCTGCAGAAACAAAAAGAAGGACATGGATAATGTAATGCACCACTTTTTCTGTAGTATATAATAAACACTTGAGCTGTGAGAAGTGCAAATGTTTTACCTCAGGTGTAGTTGGCACTGCTAATCTTTATTTTAAAATGCTGACGGCTAGTGAGTTACAGCATGAGTTGGTATGTGTTGAAAAGAAATGAATTAACAGCAGTGTGAGTAAAATTGTCTGCTGTGGGAAGAAGCAAAGAGGAGGATAAGTCATCGTTATTAAAGCATTAAAAATCCTCAGGACTAAGAACTGATATGTGAAGAAAGGAAGTGTATGTGTGTTTTTCTGAATTTTCAGGTTGCAAAGTTTGTGGGATCAGGTTTTTTACTCAAAATCATGGCAGCTGGAAACATACAGGGGAAAAAATAGAAGAAAACCAGCATTCAGACTTTCTCGAGGGCTTTCAGAACTGTCACTTTAAAAATAGGTATTAAATGCTGTGGAAGTAAAAATGTGAGCACTGGAAATAGGATTAATGACTTGCACCTATACCACACACTGAATTCCACAGCTGCAGCCCAAATAGTCTCTGTTCTCTCCATACTGCAGTTACAGCTCTTCCCCTTTTTCTCAGCTCATTTTCTCTCTTGGGTAAGAGTCAAAAGGAATGGAAGAGTAGTGATTCAACTCTATGAGAAAGACTTTTGGGGAAACTGAGTTGGCAAGATTTGCAAATTCCATGTGTCATAGGCTTAGGCAAGGAATACAGAAGATTGGAAAAGCTGAATCTTCAAGGTAGGACTGGCGAATTCAACTGTGCTTTTGTACACATCTGAAGTACGTGTTTGTGGTTGGGTTTGGAGCTTACTTGTGTGGAGGAATAAAAAAAAATCCTTGGTGGCTGCCACATGCTGTGAAAACTGTCAGAAGTGTTCTTGTAGAGCCTCTGTCTTGCAGGATGAGCTTTGAATGCTGCTGTTTCTAGTCAGCATTGTAGCCTTTTGCCCATCTCGAGAAATCTTTTAGCAAGGTGTTGTTCTGCTTTCCCACATCATTATCATCTCTAAGCTTTTCAGATAAACTGCATAAAGGGTGACTTTCTCAGGCTGGGGTTAATGTCATAAGTCACAAGGAGGCCATATTTTTGGAACAGGGACATTACCTAAATAGGGCAATAGCTTCTGTCAATAAGTCGGGCACTACCTGAGCTTAGATGGCATTTTGGGGCCCTGCCAGCTTCCGTGTAATGTTTTATCAGTTTGGAGTGTATTTTCAATCCTAAATGCACAAACACAGGGTGTGATACTAAAATTTGTACAGAAGCAATCTTATGCCTGTTGTATAGAAAAGTTACACTTTAATGTAGTCTATTTTTTAAGTTAGGAAGCATTTGTTTAAGAATCCGACGTCACTGGATGCAGTGATTGCCAGTTTAGCAAAATAATAATCACATTGGATCACATGAACAGTTCATCCAGTCTACTCTTCATACTCAGCAATGGTGAAAGTCAGATGTCTAGAGAAAAGTAAAAATGGAGCGGATAGGTATGATACTTCCTGTGTATACTTACCAAACCTCCAGTTCTTTCCAGTTTGGAAACATCCTCAGTCAGCTGTGTGTTAAATAAACTTCAGTTGACTTCTTTTCTGTGAAATTCTACAGTCTCTCCTGTACCCCATGTAGACTTTTAGCATGTTAAAGAACCATTGGCAAGGAGTTGCCATAGCAAATAATACCTTTTGCTCACTTTGAATTTGGCCTTTGCTGTCTTTATTTGATACGTTCTGATTCTTGTATTGAAAAGGAGGTCAATATTTA
The DNA here is from genome assembly GCA_013400975.1 of Atrichornis clamosus. Taxonomy (NCBI): domain Eukaryota; kingdom Metazoa; phylum Chordata; class Aves; order Passeriformes; family Menuridae; genus Atrichornis; species Atrichornis clamosus. The sequence goes on from WBMZ01006154.1 coordinate 45,158, forward strand.
AGCCCATTGTTCATTTCACACCTCCCTTGATTTTCTAGATGTTTATCCTACTCTCTTTAAGATTCCTCTTTTTCATGCTGAAGAGACCTTGCTTACTTAGCCCTTTCTGATAGATATGTTCCATGCCGTAGTGTATCCATGCTGCTTTTCTCAGAACATTTTACAATCCTGATTCCTATCTCTTTTTTTGAGAGGACGAAACCAGAACACAGCAATTGAGATGTGGCCATATCATAGATTTGCATACCTGCATAAATTTATTTCCCAATAATTCCCGATATTTGCTTTCTTGACCTGTGAGCATTAAGCTCCCACGAGGAATCTGTCATTAACCCCAAGAATGCTCTCTGAGTGGTTATGGTTGGTTCAAAGGCTGTAATTTTATATATGAAGGTGTGTTTGCTCTGTTATTTTCTATGCATCATTTAATGTTTATCTGCATTTAAATTTCATCTACTATTTTATTACCAGCTGACTACAATTCTTTTTCTGCTCTTCAGTTAGCCTTCAGCTCTTCTGTTTTGAGTATCATAGTGAATTCTTCCGTATCACTGCTGCTACCCATTTTCTATATTTATGGACAAATTGAACACAACAGATCTAAGCATAGAACCCTGGGAATTCCACTGGTCATCTCTCACCATTGCAGGAACTGCTTATTTACTCTGTCTTACATCCTCTAATCATTTATTATACCAATATATTCTTCCTTACAGCATGATTCCTTAGTTTCACTAGGATTTTGGTGAGTGACTTTGTTAAAAGTCTCCTTGAAAATCACATGGGTGATATCAGATGGGTCTTTTTTATGCATGTTTGTTAATCCCTTCAAAGAACTCAGTAACTGCGTAAGTCAGAAATTAGAAGTCTTAAAGCTGATTGCGTTTATCTGGCTGTCCACTAATTTTTTTGTTCTTTTTTTTGTGATCTCTACTAATTTATTTGGTCTGGATACCAGACTTGAATCTTTCTTGGAACCTTTTCATGTTTGTTACAGTTTTAGGAGGTTGTACAGTGCTGCTACTAATTAAGCTATTTAATTAATTAGTTCTTTTAGAACTGTTGGGTAGTTATCCAGTCCCGGTGATACGTTACTCTTTTTTTTGTCAGTTTGTTCCTTAAAGTTTTTTATGATCGCTTCAGTTTTGAACACATGCTCTGATGAGCCGTCCATGTAGAAGGCTGTAGCATTGAGATCTTCCCAGTTGCTTCCAGAGCTAGCATGAATCAATGCAAAGAACTTTTTAGCTTCTTTGCAATGACATTTTCGTCTCTCAATGCTCCTGTTTTATCCTGATCATCAATTAGTTATGCAGATTCTGGCAAACTTCCTGGTCCTGATATGTTTGAGAAGATTTGTTATTGTTTTAGCATCTCTTGCATCAGCTAGAAGAACTGCACTAATTTTCAATTATAATTTGCACACTGCTTTACCTGTTTGATTTAGCAATCAGTTTGTCTTATTAAATGAAGAGTAGGCTGATGTTGCCTTGTCATCCTCTCTAAAGACGTGTACATTTTCCGGGTTCACTGTGCCTGGGTCTGCTTTCCAAAATGCATCTATCAGGTAGTGGGTCCCAAATCAGCTTATTATCTTCTGTGGGAAAGCAGGTTTTTGCTTGTGAGACTTGCTCTTTTCTCCCTGAAAAAAAGAAACTAATTTCAGGGCTATTGAACGGCCTTTTTGCTCTTAGGATTGCTGCAGTGGGGAAAATTGTCACAGGTGAAGCCTGTAACTGCAAGGAATTTTTCCACTCTGTTTCTGGCTTTATTGATTAGGCAAAGGCTTATCTGCATGCAGTGACTGGTCTTTCTGGTTGATGTTTTGGTCGGCTTACGGGCAATTCTGTGGTGAGCCCCCAGGAACCCACTATCTGTCTGTTTCAGTCATATAACTTATGTAATACCCAAAAGCAACCACAGGCTCTTCACAATATAGTGTAATGCTGCACCTGTGTTTAGTTGAGACATAACATGTTTACCTTTAGATACTTTAAGAGTGTTATTGGTACTTTGCTCAGTGACATCACAGTCTCATGAGATACCAAAGGGGTTTTTTTTATTATTATTGTTATTGGGGGCAGTAATGCGTTTCTATATCTTTGGTTGCTTCTAAAGAAATGGTTATCAGCGCTGACTCAAGTGTTCTTTGTGTTTCTGTTGCTTCCTTTTTCCTCTGTGCCATCCCTCATTTGGCTGAGGACAGTTGTTTGTGTGACAGCACAATATATCATGTCAGAGGACTCACCCAGCTTCCAACAACTGGAAAAAAAACCCCCAGTCCTCTCCTGGGTTATCACCTGCATTGCTTTCCAGTCTGGTTTGTCGAACGGTCACACAACTACTCCCTTGATCACAAATAGTGAGGAAACAATGTGGGAGAGGAAACAAATTGTGAATGGAAAGGAGGTTGAGTGCTCTTGATGCCACTACTTCTGCTGAAATGCTTGTGGAGGTAACCCCACAAAGAACTTGCATCGATAATGTGCTTCTTTTCTCCTACGTTTACTAGTACATATTTTCAGTTGTGTTCCTCCTCCGTCTAACCCAACATTATAATAATGCCTAGGACAACTTAAAAAAGGGAATTTAGTAATTAATCATTCAAGAACAAAAAACCCATGATTTTTCTTCTGTGTTTTGTGTGTGCACATGCACATTCATAACTGATCAATCATTCTCTCTGAATTAGCTTTTTTTCTCAAGAAGGAAGTAGCAATTTTAGGGAAATTCCTTCAGAGTTGTCAGAATATTTATCCTAATGATAAATATGAATAATTACAGAAGGTCACGCTTTCCCTACAGTACGATTTCTGACTGTATGCTGAACTGATAATTGTATTTGCATCTTCCTAATACTTTGCTTGTGGTGAAAAATTTTTTTTAAAATTTTCTTTTGTCGGAAAGAAAAAGCAAAAATGTTAACAAAAGCACAGAGTGTGATATGTACTGTGAGTATAAAATTACCAGAAATGTAGAGTTTAAAGTTTATAATCAACCAGCCTTCATTTGCATGTGTCATGTAGAAACCTGCTGTTCTAGTGTATCAAAAGACACAAGTGAATGTGTGTAGCTACTAGATAGGTAAACATTAGAATATCAAAGAATAATAATAAGATATTACTGCTCGGTGAGACACAAACAGTCATTAAAATATGCTGTCATAATTTTTCATTTATTTTCTCTAAATGATGCTGAAAGCTTGGGAACACCTCTGAAAAGAGCTAAAAGAATTATTAGATTTAAAAACCCCCAAGCAAATTAATTTATCCATGACAAAGGTCAGACCATTAGCAAGCTGCCTATTAATAGAACCTGCACAAGGAAGACATTTCTGTTAGTGGACTAGTCTTTAATTAGAAAAAAACCCAACTAATAAGAAGTAGTGGCTAAAACTGCAGAAATTTAAGCTAGTAATAGGAATAAAGATTTTAACCAGAAATATCAGCAGTCATTGGAGCAATACCATGGAGAATGTGGTTTTCAACTTTTTTTTCAATACATTTCATTTTTGAAATACGTATTTTAGAGAGCATACACAGCTTTTCATCAAATGTTGTTCTGGTGACAATGTGCTTGCTTTTCTTTGTTACCCTTCCCAGGTCTCCAGGTGTCCACAAACAAACCCTAAAGACATGAGTTCCTGATTGCTGAAAGTCACTATGTGCAAATGAACTCTTTTCTGTAAAGTTTCACTTAACAGATCAGATTTTGGGGTGTGTAAATTATTGGGTCGGGTCCTGTGGTGTGGATACACAACTGTATAATTACGTTTTACCAGTAACCTCTCCTTCTCCTCAAATATATTAATATTTCAGGGGGGAAGGAAGTTCTCTTTACTGACAAGTACTCCTGGCTGTCACTGTGGCAAAACTTGCCCCCTCTGCTCCTTATTTCACATTCCTCAGTAAAGAGCTTCTCTATTTGCTTTTGACACTTCCAGGGTATTCTGCACCACTGCCTGCCCACACCCCCCACCCCAGCCTTATTTTATTCTTTAAATTGAGGTTCATTTTGTGAAAGTTGTTATTTCTGGGTTTGAACAGGAATTTTCGCAGCTAGAATGTCACTTCAAGATGAATCTTTTCTGTATTTGGAGGAGATTGGCTCTGGGTTGGTATAATTACTGTAATTTTGCCTATAAGTACACTATCAAACCCTGCAAAGAGAACTCCCAAATTTTCTTTCCAAGGTGCATAATAAAGCAGAAATACAAATTTGGAAATGAAGTGTAAATTAGATTTGAATGAGAAGCAGGGCAGGTGGTAAAATTTTGACTAACTCCATTGAAGTTTGTGTAACACGGAAAGCAGATTTCATTTACAGCTGATGATTCAATAGGAACTCAGCTGCTGGCATCTGACCTTTTGTTTTGTGCTATCCCCCCCTTCTGAGGGCTCAGACGCCAAATAAAGTAACCACAGGTACTTGGCTGGCATGCACAGGCTCTAGATCGGACTCTCCTTCCTTATTAATCTCATTTTAGTTAGAAACTACTGACCTAATTTGCTTTCCTTTCCTACTGATAAGTAAGCCTGTACTGTTTGTTCATCATGCTTAACTGAAAGGCAGGTATAGTTTAATGGCCAAGATAAACCGTCATCAAGTTCTGTGACTCAGCAGGTACAAGGGGTACCTTTGCTACTCGGGCAGTGCAAGGAACAGAGTTTTAGAAGTAGATAAGCAAAGAAATCTTTCCTATCCGTGATGATCAAATGTTTATGTTCCAATTGCCAGAAGAATAAGAGTTAAATGCTGATGAAGTGTGTGGTACCATTACTACCTTAAAACCAAAAATATCCCAGTTTCTACACAGATAGGAAGCAAAGGAAAAGATCTCAAGCTTTTCTTGATTTCTTTGTTCAAATTGTTTTGTGAAGCTGTGCTCTCGTGTATAGCCTTCAGGTTTGAGTACACTCTGTTCATCATGTCTCACATGAATGCTTCACTATAGAAAGAAGAAATAACTGAGTGTAATTCCTATCTTTAATCTAATTTGTCTTTAGTGCAATACATGGTAAAACCTCCATATTATATAAATTGGTCTGATAAATGTAATTTTTCTGTAAGTGGGGAAGAATGTCTGAAATTCCATGTGCAGTTAATACTCCAAACATTTGGAAATGCCCAGTAATCTCACTTATTATATTGATTTTTCGGCTATGTACAGAAAGGCCCATGGGCCTTGCACAGTGTAAGTCTTGCAAGCAGTTTCAAAATGTCATTTAACTTTGCATGTATTTTTTTAACACAACAATGCTAAGATGGTGTTTCTTACTCTTGCATGCTTACCCATGAGCATTTAAAGAAATATGTCCAAAAAAATACAAACCCTTGAACACTGTACTACTCAGGAGCAGTTGTACCAGCTTTCCTCTTTGACTTTGCTGGTTAAATTTTCACTGGAAGATAATGAAACTTCGGTACTATTCTATTAAAGCCGGATGTGCTTAGCTAAAAAAGAAGTATTTTATAAGTTTGTTTTGCTGGGCTGTAGGTGGAAAGCGCAGTTGAGATCACACTTCTCAAAATATCAGCTGATTGCTGTGCGGTACCTGTTTGTCTGTTTCCTGATTGGGTAGAGCTGTTGCTGGGCTGATACCATTTTGACCAAAATTAGAAAGTCAATATAAACGAGTCAAACTAGACTGCCAGCTTTTTTCAGTTCTCTCTTCTGATTCATCAGTTGTTTGTTTCAAATTTTTACAGCCTTTGTGAATTGGGTGTTGCGCCAGCAAAGGTGAAAGCTCTTAGTGGTTAGTCAGTAAGAATATTCATAAAAAACTGTCTTGATGACATTTATGTCCTAGCAAAAGTATGATGCATAGTTAAAGTGGAAGTGGGTCCTACAGAGTGATATTATTAAATACATGGCTGTGAAAACCATTTCCTCACTTAGTAGACTGCTGCTTCTCATGTTCAGGCATAGCACTTACTTCTTGAGAGGATGTTATTGCCAGTGTCTTGTGGCAGAGGCTTAAGACCTGAAACTTACTGATGAAGGCAGTGTCGAAGGAGTTGCTGCTTAAATGTCTTTTTCCTTCAGTATTAGTATGCAGACTTTACCAAGTTGGACTGGTTAACTTATGTTACTAATACCAGGGAGGATTACAATATGTGTAAATAGAATCAAGATATTTGAAGAAAAACAGCATGTGAATTGTTTAGCAAAATTCCAGGTTAGTACAATTACAGCAGTTTAGCAGCTAAGGGTAGATGGCTCTAATGTACTTGAAGGAATGCTGGTACTTTACCTGCACTGTTAAGATAAAGCTACAGATTTTTTTTTTTTGGAAATGAGCAGGTTTTGATGCAAGTGACAGAGGGAAATGTTTTAATTAGTTTAAGCTTGGGTTACTTCAGCCTTTCAGAATTTTTTGTTTCTTATCACACACGGGCGGGTAAGAAAAAGATGGGGATGTTGTTGAATGCCATTCAGTTAGGATCCACTAGTCTTGCCACAAAAAGGCTGTATCTCAGTGTGTACAAAGTGAAGGTCAGGCTAGAGAGTGCTTTAAGAGAGCAACTTGGTTACATCATGAGATCTCAAGATACCTGATAAAAATAGAAAGTAGGTCTCATTCAGCAGTGATAAAAATGAAAGGGTAGAAAGAGCACATAAAATCAGAAAAAAACCCCAACAAAGCACAAAATGAGGTACAACTACAAAGGGACATATAAAGAAACAAAACTTTTTATAGTACAGTGAGAAGACAGTAAGGAAATAATTAATGTTCAGAAGAAGATGATCATTACTGAGATACCACTGTGAGTAGTGAATTGTGGAATGCCTTTTTTTTTCTTCTTTTTCTGAAACGGTTTTGTATGACCAAATGAATAATCTCTACTTCAGCCTGAATTCTTTTATCACTAAAAAACAAGCTGAAGCATTTTTAATGTCTTCAAACCAGCTAGGCCTGATGAAGTTACCCTTTGGTATTTAGAAAAGGACAGAAAGGGGATCCCAGTCTCTGGGATTCTTGAAGAGTTATGTAGAATTGCAAGGCTGTAGGGTGCCTGTTTTTAAAAGGATAAAGTGGAGGAACTGGGGAAGGACAGACCAGTCAATTCTGATTATATTTCTGGTAAAAATCTGGAACAAGTAATTCAGCTATCTGTAAGTAATTGGAATTAACAATGAAATGAGTAAGAGCTAATTTGGATTTAACAGTAACAAATCAAGGGGAAGGAGTTTAACCTCTACAGTGGTTACCAGGCCTAGAAAAGGAAAGCTCGTGGTCTTTGCCCATTACAGCTGACACTTGTTTTCCTGGACAATCAGTAAATTCTGGCCCATATGATTATTCTAGTTATATAAAGTGTGGTTTTAAGACGTTTTAAGCTTACTGTGGGCTTGATAAAAATAGATGACCTGTACTAAGTACATCCCATTAGTAATTACTCCAGTGCTATACTAGTTCTGTCAGATGCTTTTGATTTCTTCTGTAAATCGAGTTATGAAAATTGGTAGCATAAAAAATTATTTCTAGTTGCTGTGTTTGGCATTCCTTCAGTTGTTCTGGATGTGCTATTACCTGAATCGGGAAGCAAATGAAGTATTACCTTTTTTTTAAGCAGCTCACACCTGGTGTTTTCCATGTACTATGGTTTGTTTATTTATTTTGTTGCAGGATTTGGTTGTCCGTATCATCTTCATTCTTGGTAATTTAACAGCAAAGAATAACCAGGCCCGGGAGCAATTTTTTAAAGAAAAGGAAAGTGTTAACACCTTGATATCATTATTCCAAACCTACTATGAACTGGATTTGAATGCACAGACATGGCACTATGATACAGAAGGAAAAGGAAAAAACCACCTAAAGCATCCTTCAGAAGCAGAAGATGTTCTGATAAAACTGATGAGAGTGCTGGCCAATCTCTCCATTCATCCCAGCGTAGGAGCAGCTCTGGCAGCTGCCAATCATGTTGTAGAATTACCTGTTACAGTACTAGGTAATAAAATCTATGTTGTGTCTGTTGTCTTCATTCAGCCTGTAAGAAGAGTTTAGGATTTTTCATTGCAAAAAACCCCCAAAGTCAATTGGCTGATATTCACAACTGTTTTATGCAGAAGGCCTGTTTGAGACAGTGGAAGCATTGCTGCTTTGGTACTGACTTTTCAGTAGCTGGGGAAAGATGTTGTAGAAGTGTTTAATTCAGTGATCATATTTGCAGATATGATCCTTAAAGATAAGAAAACATTTTATTTTAAACACATCTCACTGAAAGTTAATATATAAGGAAAGTTTGTTCTTACCAAGTGCTACATAGATGTGCTTGATGCTGTTTATTTTTTTTAAGGTTTGCATTTTTTGTGACTGTTTTGGATTACATATTCTTTCTGTTCTCTGCACCTATAACTTTCAGCCTCTTCAAAGAATTTTCTCTTACTTTTTTCTTCTTTTTTAGTCTTCCAACCTTTTATCCCTTTCAGATGGAAAAGAGTGTCTCTCTCCCTCCAAATGGAGGATTAGGACTGCAGTTCCTTTACCACTTACTGATCCCCTTGTAAATCTAATTACAGACTAGGACTGGGTCTCTTCTCCCACAACAGAGTTTAGCAGTGACAAGATACATCTCAAACAGCTCAGTATATTTTACTGTGTAATGACGACATTAAATGTTATGTTAAGATAATCAACCTGATTGTACACTATCTTACCAGTTGTGGGGGATTAGATAAGTCAGATTCACAACTTCATTCTGTCTCATGAGTTGAAACTGTCTTAATGATTGTGTAAGTGCTTTTGATCTTCAGAGCTTCTCTCTGCCACCCTCCCCTGTTTTTGAGCTCTGTATCAGTTTACTACAAAATGTTCTCTCTCCCTATGAACTTATCCCTCTTTTATTTCCTCCACTCTTGGCTTCTGAGGCCAGGAACCTCAGACAAATAAGTCTTTCAGACTTACTAGTGGGGTTTTGCACTGGTTAACGTTCTGTCAGGAACTCTAAGAGAAAAATCTTTCAAATATTGTTAAAGGGTTTTTTTCCAATTATTTTCCGAGCTCCCTGACATTTCAATATAATAGTCCTTGGCATTTCTCTGTGTCTGTCACACAGCCCTATTTCTGCATGTGGTCTCTTCTCAGTGCCATCTTAAAACAGCACACAGGATGTGTAAAATGTCTTAACTGACTAGATTTTATACCATGTTGCCACAGTCAACAATGATTTCTGTAAATTAATAATTGGAAGGAGTGGTTTTGTATTGCCATTTTTGGATGGTGTTCCTGTTAGCTTCTGCCATGTTACTGAACAACAGAATAGTGGCCATGTAAACTATTACTCAATTTGCTTCTGAGATCTAATGCCCTGCAAAGTTAGACTTCTGTGTATGTGTATCTACATGTGCATGTGGTTTGGGATTTTTTTTTTTTTTCTCTCAGAATACAAATCAGTCGATGACTGTGAGGAGTTGGTCATCAATGCTGCGACAACAATCAACAATTTGTCCTACTACCAAGTGAAGGGTTCTGCAGTTCAAGACAAGAAGCTACACATTGCTGACAGTAAGGACCTTTTAACTACTACTTTCTGTATTGCTTTTAGAAAGCAGAAATACTGTGACATAGCAGAAAGTGAAGGCACTGATAGCATTTTGTGGTATCATATTGCAGGAATATAAAATTCATAGGGCTTAATTCTTCCCATAATGGTTTTCTGTTCTTTTGGAAAATAATTCTGTGACTTACATGAAAGTAGTTGAGTTGTTTACAAAACCCCTTTACCTCCCCAAAGGAATTTGCCTTATTGTTTTCTCTTCAGCAATTTTTGCTAGATTTGTTCAAAATGCATATCCCTGAGCCAAAACAATCATGTTGCTTTTTACTTCTAATCAGAGTATGGGAAGAGGGTTTTTTTTCTTCTTGGTACCTTCTGTACCTGCAAAATCTGATTTCTGTCTGTTTCTGGCTTATAAATCCATTGGCAGTATTGTATTGTGTGATTCTCTCCCGTGGGACATAATGGACCATGATCACCTAGTTATGTGTAGGAACTGCAGCTGAGTTCTGGGACTCATTGTGTTAATATTGTACAAAAGGTAGAGAGACTGTGTCTTGCATATCTTTCTGTCTAAATAGACAAGGCATGGGGGAGAGACAGAACCTGAAGTTCACACAACAGGTAGAACAAGTAGTAGGAAAAAATACCCTGGCTGTCAGCCTGGTGCCCTGACTGGTAGACTTCATATTCTCTCTAGGTAACAGCTCTGCTGTTCTGCCATGACTCATTTTATCACCTGTAAGCTTACTGCTGGTCAGAAGAATGTGGAAACAAATGACTTCTCTCTGCCTGTCCCATTTGTTGGCATGTGGAACTAGTCCCATCACGTTCCCTTAACTGAGGAAAGGGGAAACCTTTTGATGGAAGACAAGCAGGCTTCCTTCTCCAGGAGACATTTTGAGAACACTTGCTGTTTGATTCAAACGGTGGATCACAAAGACAAAAAATAATCATTTCAGATGTCTCTTTAAGACAAGTTCAAGGTGTGTTCAGTATTGCAACATTCAGAGGCAGAAGTAATGGGAACAAAGCCAACCTCTTTTCTGTATTTTTTTCCTCTCACTTTCCTGTGGTAGAAGGGTTAAGGGGTTGACTTACTTGAATCCTCTATATGATGGACTGATTTCAGTGGTTTGCTTTGTACTCACAGAAGACTGATAAATGTAACTTCTGTAACATCACTCCTCTGCCATGCACCAGAATTCTCCATGATGGAAGCTCCTCCTAGGAAATGCTGAAGGTCTCATTCTGCCTGCTCGTCATATGTGAAACTACTAAACAGGAAAACAGCAAGGAAGTGAATGCTTCACATTGGGACAATATTAAGTAGCTGTTCAGAGAAAATGTGTTTGCTTGTTATAGCAGCACTGAGAGAAAACAGCTCATGTCAGAAAACAATTTGAGTTTTAGGAGACATCCCACCATAAGACCATCTGTGCAGAATCTAAATCAAGTCTGTTATATATTGCAACTTTTTGTTATTATGTCTTCCTGGATTTTCACATGAGCCCACTCAAAACTGTAGCAAAACTGGCTCCCATTATTACAACTGTGCTTAGACTGTCTCCATAATTCCTTGTCTGTTCCTTTGCATTGAGTTCCATGTTGGAGCTCTCTGTCTCATCTTCAAAGCCCAACACAACTTGGTTCTCATTCTACCATCAGCTCACTCCCTTTGCTGCCACCACACAGACAGACAGACAACTGCTCCCATTATTGCATTTATCGCTGTTGTTGCTTGCATTCTGATATTCACTGATAAAAAGCCAGCCATGTATTTGTGATCTACAAGTAATTGTCTTACTTAATTTCTCTGCAAACCAACAGTGCTTTTGAAGCTGTTAATGAGTGACAATATGGATGGAATTGTGGAGGCTGTCAGAGTCTTTGGCAATCTTTCCCAGTATCATGAGATCTGTGACTTCATCATGCAGAAGAAGAGTGAGTTACTTTTGCATTTGTAGGAGTTCTATTTTTAAATGTCCATGGTTCTAAAAAGAAAAGATTGTTAATAAGCTGTCTCAGTTAAAGGGTAGAAGCAATATTCCCTGATGTCTTGCAAATTAGGCAAACATTAGAATCCAATAATAGTCATTATAGACACCGTTTTATTTGAGTTTCATTAAAATGGAAATACTGGAGTAGGAAAAACATGCCATGGTGCTTTCACAAAGCACTACAAAATAAATACTACAAAAGCTCTGTTTTTCCTGATGATTTAAATTTTGAAATCTCCCTTTCCTCATACAGGTTTCCAGGTCCTATAGGTTAGTAGTGATACGATATAAAACGAAAGTCCAACTAAATCCTCATTTAGGTTCATAATCCCAGATTTTTGATTCTCATATTCGACAGCTTGTTAGCACTTTGTAACATGCAGTTAGGATGTTTGACTGCCTCAGCAAAAAACCTCCTAATTGCTTCTGGGTGAAATAGGATACAAGTCTTCTCAAGTCCTTTTGCTTTGGATATCTAAAGAGCTTTGGGAAAAATGGCAACTCCTTGCTATCCACAGAAGGTGTGTCACCGGTTTAATTAGGCACCAATTCACTATAAATTTTTTTTTTGTCTACCTGTTGGTGCTGAAAGCGAGGTGATAGGCCACAATACGCACCCCTTTAGTTCAAGGGTGGCACGTCACCCTATTTGGGGGAGAAGGGAGAACTGACACTTAGTAGCTGGTTGCTAGTGAACAGCCTCAGTCAAAGGACTAAATTTTCCAGCTGGGAGAGACTGTGGTGTTGGTGTGCCAAGCTCAGGAATTGCTGAGAGGCTTCCTCCGTGTGAGGCAAGACTGGCTCCATCGCCAGGGTTGCCTCCACAGCTACAGAGTCGGTGTCAGCAGATACCGCGAGACACTGCATGTCCAGCGTCAGCTCCGTGCCTGTCTGCTGCCGGAGCCCCAGGCTGCAGCAGTTCAGCTGGACTTGCTGCAGTCTAGGACAACCCTGCCACTCACAGGGGAAGAACATCACTCTCTGAGTGCCTGAAGGCGAATCCTTGCAGTTTCTGCTGATTGTGCGATTGAAAGGAGGGTGATACTTTCAAGAAATAAGCAGCAATTCAGTTTGGTCAACTTTACCTCTTCTGATTGGATTTTCACATTTCTGTGGTATATTTTTGTAATTAGAATTTCATGTTTGTTATTTTGAAGAAAACTGATGTTCAGCATGATGTTACTCTGTCATGTGCCTACTCTACAAATGTCACGGTAACATGCTACATGGGTGAATTTTTGGCTAGGCACTCCTGCATTTGACTGCCTTCTAAGTATACATTTTTAATAAGTGTGTTGTAATGCCACTGGTATGACAAGTCCATCTTCCCAGTAATATTGTTTCCTTCTTTACAATCCAGTATACAAGTTCATGATTGCTTTGCTTGATTCCAAGAACCGAGATGTCTGTTTTTCTGCCTGTGGAGTTCTGCTCAATCTCACAGTAGATAAGAACAACCGAGCTTTTCTGATGGAAGAAGGAGGAATTGGAAAGTAAGTTCCTGATTATGCTTATGAAAAAGGCAGTTTTGAATAGTTTGGCCAAGAAGTTTCAATTGGATTGTCCTTTACTGGGACCTGTAGCTTGTAGTAAAGATGCCAACATAGTAGATATTCAGCATCTAAAGTTCTTTGAGAAAGAGCCCTTCATATGAGCCAAACCCCACCTAAAGACCGTCCTTGATATGTACAGCAGAGAGTAACATACAAGAAAGCAACTAAGGCATGGCTTTGCAGTAGCTGCTTAAGCTCAACTTAACTGGCTCCTATGTGGGCTACAGTGAATAGCACATTCAATGTGTTTCTGGTGTAAGTGTGAAGATTACTCAGGAACTATGATATCCCTCCCACATGATCTCTTGCACTTTTTGTAACTGCTTGGTAGGGTAGGGAGAACTACGTGATGTAGCCATGCTCGGCAGAGCACAGCTCCTGACTGTCCTCTCTCTGGGAGTTCAAGTTTAAGGCACTGATGTTGTGAGTGATACCAGACCCTGAAAAGCCACTGTGGGTGCAACGCTTGTGGTTTTGATGTTCAGATAGTAGCGGATCCAGCTTAATTGGAGCAACATGAAAGATCATGTTCCTGTGCTTGTAAAGCAGTTGGTACAACCCACAGTTATGAAACAATGTGCCTAACTTTGAAATGCTTTCCTGTTCATACATCATATAATTACTTTTTTATGCACTGTAAACAATGCATAGTCTTCTCGTCCTTCCTTCCCATGTTCTAGTTAACTTACAATATAAAGTTGAAAAAGGAGAATAAAAATAAGATGCAGGCAAATTGAATAATAAAAGTGAGAATTTTCTATTGTATAGAATATTCTCTAGCCTATAGAAAAACAGTAAGAGCATGGAATGAATCTAGAGAATCTGGAAGTGATTTTTAAGGAGATCATTCTCACTGTGCCAAACCAGCTCTGTGGATTTTTGGAATTGAAGTTATTGTACCAATGTATAGTGGCCCTAAGAAAATAGGGAATTAGTTTCATCAGAGGATTAAATTTAAAAAAATTAGAACAAGTTCTTTTGGCTTTTCATTCGATGCCTCCTGTCGTTCCACGATGAGTGCCTTCAGCGAGGAGAGAAAAAGCAAACCTCTTTTTGATTGCTCTTTAATTACTGCTATTTTCAGCCATGCCTGAATATAATAGTTGTCCTTTGCTAATCACCAGATTATAAATCCCTCTGTGGAGAAGTGAGGGAAGGAGGGGGTTGTAAGGTTGAAGAAGAGAACAGCAGTGAAGGATTACTATTGGAGAAGTCACCAGGGACAGCCGGTGAAAAACAACAAATACTTCTGCAGCCCCAGGACTTGGGAACACTGCAGTTTGGAAATGGGAACTCTGGATAGCTACTGTATGTAAGCTGGTGCAGGCAGACAAGTTACAGCTTAATTTCAGAGGCCTGTTCAGGTTCCAACCTGCATTTGGTGTCTGCAAGGAAGTGAGATTGGGAGAAAGTTCTGGAACCTAATGGTCCTTAATAAAACTAGCATTTCTGAGAGGAGCCCAGTGGGGAATGCAGGCTGAGGAAATACAAGAAGGGACAGGTTCTGCAAAATAGTCAGACTTCACTGAAAAGGTAATTCTATGGATCATTAAAGTAGCAAAGTCCTTTGGATTTGTTTTTTTGGTGAGATAGATCATCTGATGTGTAATAAGATGGATATTCTGACTGAAGCTTCTGCATTCACACCACATTTTCCAGATGAATCCTTGGTGCCTGATAAAGTTGGGCTTGCATTGCAATCTCTGCTTTAGTGGTAGCCAGAGATTTGGGACAGTCATGGATTGTAATGAAATTTGATAGAATTTTAGTATCTTTGGAATGGTTACATTTATGAAGTATGTGAGTGAAATTGGTCAATTGAGTTAAAAAGTTGCAGGGGATGGACAGCTGCAAGCAGGCATAAGCACACGTGTAGACAAAAGGCATGTTCACATCCTTAGGGAACTACACTAAATGAAAAGGGGGAAGTTACTGGGGAAGAAGTAGCATCTTAAGTTTATTAGTGTAGAATTTTCCTGCAAGCTTCCATGGAGCTTGCTTATGTTTCTAGACTGCCAGACTTTGAAGCGTTCAGGAGAAAATTCCATGGAACAAACCCCTGTTTTTGCCTGGTACTGACAGGTTAGTTGACTGCTTACAAGACTTTGGGCCGGCAGACTGGCAGCTGTCTTGTTTGATCTGCAAAACCCTGTGGAACTACAGTGAAAACATGGCAGGCGCGGCCTCGGGCTTTGGAGGAGATACCGACACATTGCTGGTGCTGCTCACAGCGCTCTTAGGTGAGATTCGTATTCTTGGTCTCTTTTCCACAATAAAAGAAATGGAAGGAGCAAAACCAAAGCAGTATTTGGGTGGGAAGTCTGTCACGCAGCTTCCAGTGGCTGGCCAGTGTAGACTGTCCAGCAGCACAGGGGTCACTGTGCAGCACAAATGGGGCCCCCTGGGGATCATCATGGCTTTTCCCTGGCAATTTCTCCTCTGCTCCCTAAAGCCAGGGAGGGTGAGCTCGCTCCTCCATAAAGGCTGAAAGGTGAATGTTAGGACCCTGATTGGCTTACCCAGTTGGATCTTTTTATCTGGGCATTTACTTTTGCTTCAGATTTTACAGGGTTTAGAGGCTGTGTATAATTCTATAGTCAGTATACGTAGTTCTATAGTCAGTATATGTAATTTTCCTCCTTTATTTTTTGAGCACTGCTTTGCTTATGATTTTATTTTGAGTAGGTCATTTGCAATTATCCTTTTAAAAAAAATATTTTAAATGTAAATTAAATGAAACAAACTAATTTTGATAATTTTGGTTTTAATTGGAAATTGATTAAAGATGTATACTTACTGTCAGAACCAGACAGAACATGAAATCCTGCGGTCTCTTTTGTTTAAGACAATCAGAAAAGTGGATGGATTTGTGAGGATTTTTTTCCAGTTACAGCAGAATTACTGATATTCACTGATGTAATAGTTCCTTGTATTGCATTCCTTGCTATGATAGACTATATCTTAATGTGAGCAGTAATTCCATCTATTTATCTGAAAATAGCAGTGTTTCAAGGTTATTGCTGCACTTTTTAACATTCTGCAACAGACCTGCCGACTTTACAGCCACAACCATGCTTGAATTTCCTGGCACACCGTGAGGAATATCTTTGTTTTAGAAAATCTCTACTTACTTTTTCTTCTGAATTTAACACTGTTATTCCAGCAATTGATTTGACTGCAGATTCCAGGCTGGATAGTAATTGTAACTCTCATTAAATAGTATAACTTTCATGAACTGGAACTTCAGGTACAATTGTGATTGTAATGCAACTGTAATGGTAATTAGTTAGGAATAGGCTAAAATTAAATCAGAAGGCCAGTCATTCTTCACACTGTAGTCAGAAGAGTAGCTGTAGAAAAAGCACATCTTATTCATTGGATCTGGTTCCTCTATGTGCAAAGAGCCAGCAAATCTTAGTAATAGCAGCTGGTTAATATTGTCCTACATCTTCCTCCTCCCATTGTATCCAGTAACAGCCTTGAACCGTCATTGCTCTGATTCTATCATTCAGGAAGCAGGAGGCAACTGCTGACAGCCAGTGAACTGTACTTGAGCGTCAGCACACCCTCAGGAAGTGGAAAAAGTGGAGCATGGCACAGCAGACACCTCACTTCACCTGCTGTGCTTGGCCTCCTCCCCTTTATTTTTCCCTCCCCTACCTGGCACAAGATGACAAAAGATAGGAGGAAGCCAAAAGGGAGTGGAAATAGCCTAAAAAGATCTTGTGCCCAAGAGAAAGGCTGGACAAAAGGCACTATTTTTGTTTCTTTGTCCCTGCCTGATCCCAGCAGCCTGGAACACAGCAGCACTGCTTTCCAATGGTACTTGTTGTCATTTGCCTTCTTTCAGCTGCTCTTGAGTTTCATGTCAGCCTACTGGCTTAGAGCTTCTGGAGGCTGCTGTTCCCAGGCCCTGGCAGCAGCTTTGCCTTGGCCCAGGCCCACAAGAGCAGAAGTGGAGATGAGCCTCTGTCTTGGGAACATTCTTTTGTTTGGTCTTTCAGTGAAATCTCTTTTCTCCCTCTCTCTTTCCAGACTTTTTCTTCTGCTCACTTTTACCTCCACTATCAATTCGAGGGGGTTAGTTTGGAGTCTCAGTCTATGTGAACTCTTACACGACATGACAGGAGCTTCCAGGGCTCCTGGCCCCCACCTTGCCTGTGTTTCAAGGATGGGCAGCCCTTGCAGACTGCAGGAGTCTGCACTCCGGTCTCCAGTTTCCCCCACAGTATGCAGGCCCAGTGTTTGTCTTGTTCCTGGGCTTGCAGCCAGCACATATGCTGTTTGGCCAGTTCCCAATTTTGCTAGTTTTTGAGGAGAGTCGTGGGAAAATTAAATTATCTGAGGATGCACAGCTTGCATGTGGAACACTGATCCTTGCTGATCCACAGTGTTACTCACGTTCTGCTTTGGGAAATTTACTGTTTCAGTTCAACACTTCAGCTTTGAACTGGTTCTGACCCTTGTTCTTGTAGGCTGGAATTCTTGACCTCAGTGATTCCATAAATATTCAATTGACTTCTGGGGAGCACAGCTGCCTAATAAAAGGGAGAAATGTCTCTTGCTCTGCGTTAGAAGATAGTTAATGTGGGTAGAAAAATCAGGAGTGGGCAAAGCAATTCTCCCTGAAAACAAACCCCATAATCCCTTATCTTCAAGTTCAGGATCTCTTGCTTCTCTGCTCCTGAGATTCATTTTAGGTATGTTGGGTTACTGTGCCATTTACAGGACAAGAGCTAATGGGCACAAGTTGCAATAGGACTAAATTCCAACTAAACATTAGGAAAAGGAATTTCCATCATGCCAGGGGATAAGCATGGGACAGGATGCCATCCTTGAAGGTGTTCAGTACTCAACAGTACATGGACCAGAACAAACTGATACATGGTGACTCTGCTCTAGAGGTCTTTTCCAACCTAAATTATCCTATGACATCATCAAATACAGATCTGATGTCTGAGGCTGGATTTTACCTCTGATTACACATTTTCTTCCTGCAGAGAGGTGACATCCTTCTTGAAAGAATGGGTGGTTTATTCCTCTTTATTACAAAAAGACTCTGAATGACATCTCTATATGCAGAAAGCCTTTTGGAATCTTCTCACAATCAGCATCTGTTTAATTTTGGTAGTTTAGAAACAGTGTAGTGGCATAGAAGTCAAGTACTGTTTGCAGTTGCTGGTAACTTTGTATGAGCTGGCACCCATCTCCACACACAAGGAATGTCACTCCCTCTTTTATAGCTGTCACAGCTCAGGGCACCTGAGGCCACCATGGCATGCTTTTGGGTGGGAATAGGTGCTGTTGGAGCATCAAACTTTTCTACACAAAGTTTGACTCAAAATGTGGTTAACTGAAGTTTCTCTTCAGCCCCAAGTTGTCTCTACCTGCTGTGACTGTGCAATAAGCTCCCTTACAGACTTATTTATTTAACACATTGTGAATCTGGTGCTCTTTCATAGTACACGCCCAAGGTAAGTCACACTGCCCGTTTGGAGCAGGATTCCACCTTCATTTTAGGTCTGTTTATGGCCTAAAGGCTGTCAAATATCCTTCTGTTAAATGGTGTAAAAACATTTGTTCAGCATTATCAGTTGTGTTTATGGATTCCTGATTCAGGAGAATGCTTCTGGTTGCAGACCGATTTCTTTTTTCTGTAAGAGTTTTTCTCTTTGCCACATCGAATGCCAGGCAAAATGGAGGGGGAATAATGAGTGATGATTTCCTTTCATTCCTAACATTGCTTGTCTTTATTAAAGACAGTTCTGTTTTATTTTTGAAATTTTTGAGCAAGGGAGGCATCAGTAATACAATAACTAGTGTGGTTCAAGTTCCTTCAGTATGAAAGTAGAGAGAGTTTGAAAGTCTCCAGATTAGCAGAGCAATTTGTGACAGGAAAAGCACAGTTGATTGCTTACCTTAGCAGGATTGCTGTGGGTATTGTTAAACCCTGGGTACTTCCCAGACTGACAGTCACAGTAAATGCTCAGTCTGTGAGGTGTGAGAACAAAAGAACCTGCAATACCATTTTCACTGTTTTACTGACCTTAACATCCTTTATTTTCTGTTAAATCTAAGTCCCTCAGACAGTAATGCTTATCTTATCTCAGGTGCAGTTGTTTTTAAGCTGTCAGCATACACAACTGGTTAAGCTGTATGTGTCGTAAAATACATAGTTGGGTATATTTTTATTTGGAACTGATAACTGTGTTTTCCTTGATTACAGATGAAAAGGTAGTGTTGGATTGCAGCCTCGACGGAGATGTAAGGGACTGCCAAAGACTATATTGGGAGAGAGAGTTCAAACCTGTGGCTGAAAAACTTCTTGATAGAATTCAAAGCCATCACTCCTTTCTTCCAGCTGTGCCTATCACTCCGTTTTAATCAGTGGTATAAATTGTATAGCTTTATACTTCTAATATGCCTGTACATTCCCATTGGTAAGC
Organism: Atrichornis clamosus; assembly: GCA_013400975.1. Taxonomy (NCBI): domain Eukaryota; kingdom Metazoa; phylum Chordata; class Aves; order Passeriformes; family Menuridae; genus Atrichornis; species Atrichornis clamosus. The sequence continues at coordinate 64,658 of WBMZ01006154.1, forward strand.
TTGTTGGAGAGTATGGCTATTTAAAAAAAAAGTCAGAAAAGCCTGGCATTTATAATACTGGATGCTATCTTTTGAAGAGCTTGTATGAAATTTTTGCATGCATAATTACTTTTTACAATATACTTGAGCTGATGAAGCAGCTGTTCAGTGTGACCTGTCTACTAATTGCACCGTTTCTTGACTGGAAAAATGAAACAAAAGTACTTACTGAACTTCTAATTTTTAAAAGGTGAATTACCACCAAGTACTTTGGTGGTACCAAAAATGCTGTGCAGTACAAAAGAAAGTTATGTGACAGGAGCCACATCTCACCTACAGACTTCGGCACACTTTTACTTTATAGGAACTTTTGTGACAGAGTAACCCCAGTGCTGTTGGGGCACTGTGCTGTGTTCCTTCATGAGCTTCCCTCTTCAGATTGAATGCTGTCAGGGGAAGGTCCGCCCCTTTCCTTGGGAGACTCCCTTCCTTATTCTGACACTGTGGGCTAGGGGAAAGGGTATTCCAGCTATCCCAGCTGCTGCCTTGACACCTGTGGGATGTAGGTCCAGCTGTGCTGGTCTTTCCTGAATTGGGACTTCACGTCTTAAGGCAAAACACCCTGTTAGAGAAGATTTCCAAGACTTCAACTAGTTTTCTGACTTCAACTAATTTCTAAGACTTCAACTTAGTCTGTTGTGTTCTTCTTTCAGTTTCACCCAGGAGCTGCCTGTGTGCCTCTACTTCCCAGACTCCTTGGTCAGCTGTCTTCCCTGAACCTGTGTCTCCATCCATGGGGCAAAAATAGGCCTATTTCTCCCTGTTCCTTCTGACTGCTGCTGGCTTGTTTATTGCTCAGTTTTCCTCCTTTCACCATGTAGAAGTCCCTGCTTGTGGCCCATGGATTAGCTCAGCAGGCGCATCGCTGGCCTCAAGCATTAACAGCCCCGTTGGCCGCAGTGAGCTTTACAGACCTGACCTATTTCTCTCTTTTCTGACCTCAGATTACTAAGAATAAACTGCTGTGCAGGCGCTGCCGGGCTCCTGCTCGCGAGGGCCAGCAGCATTGCGCCGTGCTCTGCACAGCAGGAGCAGCTCCAGCCTGGCAATCCCTGTAGAGCCTGGAGGAATCTGTTGTTCTGAGGCAGCGATTCAGAGCTCGCTGTACCTTTGGTAATGCCCAGCCTCTGCTTCCAGGTGAGGAGAGGAAGCAGAGGCTGGGAAGTAGAGCCATAGTAGAAGGGCAAGGAGACTTTTTCCTAGTTTAGGTCTCTGCTTTCATGGGGCAGGAGAGGGGAGATTTCATCGTCCAGATTTTGGGAGTGGTGAGGAGGAAACTTCAGTGAAGGTCATGAAATTTGCTCCGTTCTTTGTGTCTCAGCAACTCAGGTGTTACTTGTGCCAAGTTGTGAGTGGCTTTGGGAATGTGTGGCAGCTTCCCTCGCTGCAATCCACAGGAGAGAACTGCTCGGCAGCTCAGTTGAGCTCAAAAATATCTCAATTATCATCCCTTCTTTTGCCATTTTAATTTTAGCTGAACTTGAAGGGAAGATAAATGGCTTCAATGGCTCATTTGTTTATTGGAGAAAAGAATGGATTTGCTTTGGGAGAATATTAAAGAAAGGATGATGGGCAAGTAGTCCCTGTCGGGAGGGAGCTGGAGGCATTTGTTCCTGGCATTTGTGTCATGGCAAGGCAGGCAAACACCTGGCTGTGCAGGGCAGGGTGGGGGCAGTGGAAAAGGCCTCGTGGCCAAGCCCTGTCAGCAGGTCTAATCCAAATTGACAAGGGCTGAGGCTCTGTCAGACGGCAGCCGAAACTGATGGCTGCCTCAAGTCAAGGGGTTTAGGCAATTAAGATTTGTTCAAGTAAGACACTAATTATGTCAGTTATTACTGATCAAACTGTAACCAGGGGCCTGGAGTGCTGTGTCCTGGGGCTGGGGATTCTATAGCAGGGAGCAAAGCTGGGGCGGCCTGTCCTTCAGGAAGGGTCACGTTCAGATGGGCTGGATTGGGAAGAGAGGACAGCACAGGACTCCTGGCACCCCTCAGCAAAGACCAGCAGTGGCTCCTGTGGAGTTACATGAACCTGTGTCTTTCTCTGGGAAAAAAACTTGGGGGTAGTAAGAAGCCCCAGAATGCTGAATTTCAGGTGTGTTCTTATAGCATCATTTACCATTTGGGTGTCTCTGCCACTGACCTTAGTGAAGCAGCTCCCTCGTGTCCAGGAGCCCATTCCTGTTTTCCCTTGGGGAGGTGCCAGCACTGCAGCTGAGGTGCCCGAGATGCTGCTGCGCTTTGCAGCCACAGGCTGGGGCTCAGCCAGAGCTACCCCAGAGTATTTGCTCAGGATTGCCTAAATGCTGTGGCTTGTGCTCTGATAGCAACTGTGAGCAGATGAGGCTCTCACACACACACATGCTGCAGTGCTTGCTGCTTGAGAAGTGAGAGGTACTTGGATGTGGTTGGAGAGCATAGGATGGAAGCAGCCACTTTAGGTTTTTTGGAAAAATTCGTGTCTACCTTTGACCCCAAAAAGCACCAGCAGATTCAGGCACTGCAGAAACTCTACTGACAGACTGGAAAGGCACAGCTCAGCTGTACAGTATGCCCTTAAGACAGGAAAGTTTTGCTCTGTTTTTGGAACATTAAAAATCCTGTATTTTCAGTTAAGAGGAAGCACCAGATGCTTCCTGTTAGTCACAATTTTTGACAGTTTATTAATCTTTCTCCCCTAGATCTTTTTAGATATTTTAGCTTCTTGGACTGTAAACTTAAAACTGTTCTCAGAGAAACCAGTCTGAGCTGAGACCGAGACCAGGGGACAGAAATCAAACTGATTTTGTTTGTGGGCTTGGGAAAATCCATTTCATAGAATCACAGAATCATAGAATCAGCTGAGTTGGAAGGGACCCATCAGGATCATTGAGCCCAACTCCTGGCCCTGCACAGGACACCCCAAAAATCACACCATGTGCCTGAAAGCATTTTCCAAAGGATTCTTGAACTGAGACACACACTCCTGCCTTACAAATAAGGCTTCTACCTTCCTCTAGTCAGGTTTGAGTTTCTACACTTAGATCCAGCTGTAGGAGTGTATCCAAAAGCACTTTCCCCTCTCTTGTAGTAACACCTCCACTCCGTTACCTTTTGCCATAAATTCCTCTGACTGCACAGACCTGACCATCCTCATGGCACTGGCCGATGAAAATTAGCAGCCTAATCTGGAACTGAGCTCACTACTGAAGGATTTAAAAATCAGTTTGACTCGTAAAACTACACTCAGAGCTAGATATTGAAAGTAAGTGATTGCATTAACATATAACACTGATCACACCACGTCCCTTACCTGTGAGGAAAGAGAAAACCTTATGCAACAGAGTATTCCTGAGCAGAGGGTGGAGGACCATGGGAACGGTGAAAATCACATTACTGAAGATCTAGATCTAGGTTTTTAAACTTTTTCTCCCATCATTTTAGACTCCGTTGAAAAATTCACAGCTTGTCATTTTAAGTATGTTTGCTCAGTTACTGTTCCAAACGTTTTTAAATAGTCTTTGAAGTAGTAAAAACAGAAGCTTAAAGTTAAACCATGCAGAAACACCAAGAGAAAAAGTTGTTACCTTTATTTCAAAAATACCAGTAATACTGACAAATTTAAAAAGCAATTCACACTCATACAAAAGTATTCATGTGTTCTCCAAAACCACTGTATATTAAACGTCAGCATTTTAATCACGTTTTGTTGATTTACTAAAAATAGATGTTTTTTAGCCTAGTTATTTAAGCAACTGCAAAAATCATTAAGACCAGCGTTGGGCATGTAATACAGTAGGACTGTTTGGCAGTCTAGAACAACATTCCCACACCTTGTCCTAGCTCCTTCTTGGTTCATCCGTGAAAAAGAGGACAAGAAGCTACTCGACACTTTGTATAGGTAGATCTCTAAGAAGCTCTGAGGACTCCAGTCCCCTTCTTTCCATAGGAAGACCATTGCACTTTGGAGCTCGTGAAATAATGCTGAACAAACATCCTGTTTTTAAGGCTAAACTAGTTGAGAAAATTGACTGCTATCTTTCAAATTATCAGTGTGGACAGAAGAGGTTTAGTTCTGATTAAGAAGGGAATCTAAATAACAAGGCTTTTTTGAAACCACACACAATAAAGGCTCAGACAATAGCAGTGCTCACTTTCACTTCTAGCTTAACTGAACAGCCTGGGTCTGTTCACTCCACCTGCACAAATAGCAGCATCAAGATTTTCTAAAATTATTCTTGTAGGGAAAGCAAATGTCATCAAGTCCCAGTTCTTTTCGCGCTCCAACTCCCGCAGTATTTGCCTTAACACAAGATCTACATACCTATCGTTTGCTATATTGCCACAAGTTCATAGAAGGTCCCGGGCTGTCTAAAGCCAAAATACCATAAGCAGGCAGCACTTCCGCACAACCCTGTCTTGTCAACTGCCAAGCGTTCACTGCCGAGTGGCAGCAGTGATATTCCAAACATGGAAATAGCTGAAACTAAAGGAGTTATGGCACAATGGGCATCTTAACTTAGAGCTACTGTTGGTCCTGAGGCTTCGTATCTTCCTCTGCCATACTGCAGCTGCAGAACATTCCAACGTCGACAGGCAGCCGGAGACATCAGGTCATATAGCGAGTAATAGCTCTCAGAGCATAAAGTAGTTCGGCTTGCATCCGAGCTTCTACCAGAAGCAAATTTACATGGACCTTGAGGAAAGAGAGGAAGTCAGGCTTTAGCACCGTGCTCACGGCAGAGAAAGGGAGCCTGCGGGGCTGGGGGTGTGGTGTTAGCGCAGCTGCGGGGGAGCCCTGCCCGTGTCACCAGCCAGGCCATCAGAGCTCGCTGTGGAGCTCACTGAGGGGACACAGGGACGAACGCCACACCCGGCACAGCGCGGCACAGCGGCACGGGCACGCTTAGGCAGGGCCGGGTCCATGGGAAGAGGCAGTCATCCTTCAGCAGACCAGCTGATTTAGCTGGAAAAAGCAGACAAGCTTTCAAGCACACAAGCCCTTCTTCGGCAGCAGAATATGCATAGCTTCTTCATATTTACCTTAGTGAGGTGAATGATTAAAGGCAAAAGGGCAGCTGGTACCTGGAGCAGAGGGGGTTGTTAGCAAAGGCAGAAGTGACAAGGTCATTTGTCCCTGCAGGACTGAGGGAAAAACACACAGGCAGTTACCACCTGAACTGCATGGAGTGGTTGGCCACAGCGAAACAGCAGAAAAACTCTCGAGTGCTATAAAACTGTTATCTCTACTGAGACACAGGTGTTCAAAAGCTACCAGAGGTAAGAATTTTAGTTCCCCAGCTCATCTCCTCAATGCTTTTACTGTAGTTCTTTGAGGATGAGATCTGAAACCATGTGGGGGAGGGTGTGAAAAGTATTTTCTCACTGACAGCAGGGTGCTGTGAGTTTGCTCTGGCATGTAAGGGCTGTGTGTGCTTTCATTTGCATGATTTTTATGAGGATGTATGGTGACTGCTTTCAGTGACATGTACACGAATGATCCTTGGATTCTGATGACTATAGAGATGCAAAGTTTTGGGCTTTAAAGGATTTGTGTCCTTGAAAGGTTCATCTATTCAGTTAATCTAACCAAAACATAGGTTGTGTTTTACTTGAACAGCCTTTACTTGAATCCTGTTTTAAGGAGTTTATCAAGATACTAGAGCCTCTGATAATGTGAACACTAATAATTAAGGCATCTTTATGTTTCAGCATTTCCTTTAAGCAAGGACAAGAAATACTTTTCAAAAGGAAAACTGGAGGATACAAACTTGAAGGATTAGGTATCTGAGAGTTACCAGCAGGAAATATGACTGGGAGGTGCAACTCAGACTATAACCCAGCAGCAAGTTTCTTTAACATAAAGAAACTGCTCTGGGGACACCTGTGCTAAACAGAGCAGGGGACTGGAAAGACCCTGAGCCGGCAAGCAAGCTGCTCCAGGTCTGAAGCCAAGGGGGGCTGGATCTTGCATCACTTTCCTGCCTCTCTGGGACACAGGCAGTACCACCAGCAGTTGAGGTGAAGCTGTACCATTCCTGTGTCTAACCCCCCCTTACTGCTCAGAGCTTGCAGTCCATGTCAGCTGTTAGCCAGCAAACATGCAGTAGGAAATGGGAAATTATTTCAGCCTGGGAATATGACACTTTCCAATGAATTCACTGAGTGTGAGCAGAACCCCAGCAGCATCAGCTAAAGCTTAAGCTGGGTAGCTGTGGCTGTCAGCATTGCTGATCTGCGGCCCGTGGCTGGCCCTCAGCACGCACGCAAACTGTACCTTCTCAGAGTGTTCAAACTGCCTCCAGAAGCTATCATACATTCTTTTTGTGGTCTTTTCAGGAGTGCAAACCACAGTCTTGATATAAACTTTAAAGCTGCGGTCCAACAACTGATTAATTTCACCATAGTCATAATCATCGTATCTGTTTGGAATGGAAAGAAAAACACTTTCATTTTCAAGCAGCAGTTATTTCACTTGCATTGTTTCTTAAGTTCCTATGGCAAAATAAATTACTGCATAATTTGCAGCACAAGTGGCACTCCCCCATAAACAAAAATATGTTTAAAAAATGCATGCATGTTTGCTTAACAAATAGTTCTGGTTCAACCTGAGAAAGAAAAACTAATGTGTTTAGAACAAAAATAGTAAAACTGACCTTATTCCAAACATACAATGAATATAGTTCCAAATAGCTCGTCTTAGCATTGAGGTATCCACATCTTTGTGCATAGCCATTGTGTTGTAAGTCAGATTATAAGCAATATGAAACTTCTCATCAAGTAGTTGTCCCACATCTGGATAAAGACGATTAACCAAGGAATAGCCATGGTCTTCCCAGGAATAATCCTTAAAGTAAGCAAAAATGCAGAATGGAGCATTTCAGAAATGAACTTGTGAAGACCCAAAGCTTTAATAATCTCAGGGCAGATAATCCACTGGGGATTGGACAACCCATTCATCTGCTGGCTTTACGCCTCATCCATGGGGCAGGAAGTGACAGCAGAGCCATTTCCAGGTTTGGTATTTGGCACAATGAGCAGATGGCACACTAAGCCTCCTGACAGCAGCCCCCATCCTTGTTACCTGAACACGAAAGGTGGGCACGTGCATTCCGTGTCTGGAGAAGTCTTTGTAACCATAGCTGGTATCCTCAAAGTGACGAGACACATCTCTTGTTGCTGCAGATTCTTCATCTTCTGTTAACGTCAAACAGAATTTCACACAATTTTGGTAAGAACAAATTGGAAGTGTACTAGCAGAACTCCTGCAGAAGAATGGGTCTCTGTGCTTTTTAAACAAACACATAATTTTACTGCATGACCTGTATTAAGATTCTTTGGTACAGCTCAGTGTGACTGCAGCTGTCGTGTTCAGGGGCAACTCCACGAAAAACACTCAGGTTCCTTCTTACAAACATTTTTTTTCCTCCCTTTTGTTGAGCAGCAGTCTTCACCCTATCTCACCCCTACGTCTAGGGGACACTTTTCTTCTAACTCAAGGGTTCTGTAAGAATGTCAGGGGAAAAACCTGGTTTCAAACAGAGAGCTTACTAAAAAGAGACTTCTGAGACTTCCATGCCAAGTTTGTTTTAGGGGAAATTGTGTTGAAGAGCCCATGACAACCCTAAACTTGTAACAGATTAAGTATTGCCTCTCAGTCATCTGAAAAGTAATGTTTCCTACACTTAAACAGCAAAGCATGTTAAGTGTCTTGTTTTTACAGTGACTTGTGAGATGCTTGAATATCTCATGAAACTTCTAAATCTCTCAAGAGAGAGATTCCATTTCTGCTGGAGATTTCTATTAGACGTAATATTGGTCAGAGAGTGTTATGGTGGTTTGTGAGCAGCCACAAATACTTTGCAATACTTTGCTTTTAAGTGTTCCTGGAAGAAAACAAGGCATCCCTAATCTTGATTCCTTCAAAGAGATGGTAGTGATTTTGAGACCTCTAATAATACTTCTTTCTCCTTTTGCAGTAGCATTTCTTCAAATAATTTGGAAAAGTCTCAATAAATACATATACACGCAACATTTGTTCTACCTGAAGAACACACGAACATGCTTTCTCTCTTCTCTCTTTCAAAACGCGTAGCCATCTCTTCTTGGCTGGCTTCCTCTTCATCTCTGCACTCCTGCAGCTGCTTCATTTTCTCCATAAGAGCCTCAACTTCACAGACAGACTCTGTAGACTAAAGAGAAGAGAAAGACATTTCATTTTCATTCAACAGGAACTGACAACGATGGCAGAAATTGCCAAGCCAGAAAATTTAAACGCAATTTAAGTCCTTCATTTACATCTTTAAATACAGATTTTTCAAGGAAAACAGTTTTTGAAAGAAACCTGTACTGACCCAACGGTTCACATTTAGTCATCATCTTTTCTCAATTAGATCCCTGATTTTTTTAGCATCACTTAAACATTACAGCATTTTGGAACAAGCGGTTCTCACACTAAAATTAGTTTCTCTTAGTGTTCAGCAACTGAAAAACAAGGAGCTGTAACAGAAATTCTGATAGAGGAAGTAACCACAGTTTGCTACCCAACTGTATTTTTCCCCTTCTCTGCTCACAGAGAAGAAACATTGAAGGAAAAAGAAGAGTGAGTGTACATGTAGATTTAATGAAGCCTCAGAAGAAAGCTAGTGCAAGATAATCGTCTTTCACAACAGCTGTTTTAACACCACAAGACGCTATTAATTCAGCAGTCAGTCTGGTAAAACTTCATCAGCACAAAGCAAAGTAAAATTATCTTTAATTTATACAGTTCTGCTGCTTTCCTCCCTGCCTTTTGCAGTTTGCTCCTTCAGAGAGCCAGCAAGCTCCATCAAACAAATTTAAATGCCACCCACACCACTGCAGTAAAATCTCACAGGCAAGGAACCTGCAGTGAGAACACCCTGATGGCTGTTCTTAAACCAACACGTAGCTCACATCATGCTTTTCACTAAGGGAAAGCAAGTCCAGATTAGCATAACTGCTGCAGGCAGGCAGGAGTGTTTTAGAGACAGTCAGAAAATTATGAATGATCTGTTAAGAATGATCTGTTGTGCGATGCATCGCAAACACCTCAAGGCAAAAAAGTCAGAGGCTGGAACCAAAGGAAGAGACAACTTTCAACTGCACCCCTGAAAAAAGCATTCCTGGCCACTGCTGCTCAGGACACATATCATGAAGTAGCTGAGGCTGGGAGTTGTCTCAGTTTGCCTTTATTAATGACAGGCAAAAAAAATAGACAACAGAGATTGTATCTGCTTCTCCCTTTAGTAGCTTCCCCCAGCTTACCAGTGTCATTTCAGCTTCTCCTAAACGTATTTTTTCAACTGAATAGCCCACATCTGGATTAGGCTCATCAATCCCACTCTCAATGAATGAAAAGAGACAGGCACTCTTCACGTATTAAGTTTACAAAGAAACTACTACCATTGAAAGAGATTGTTCAGACAGACACTTACTGGAATACTTCCAGCTGGGCTGGCATGGATTTCCTCCACCCCGTGGTAACCATTTGTAATGTCACATATGCAATAGTTACTGACAGAGGGGGGCCTGAAGGTGTGACCCCCTTCACAGTCAATCTCCGGGCTGATCCCACAGCCAAACGTGAAGGAAGCAAGGGAGTGGTAGTGTGTAAGGAGAACGACTGCATGGATCAGCTCTGCCAGCGACCAGCTGTTCTCTTCAGTCTTCAAAAGTTGCTTTAAAAATAATGCAAGACAAAAGCATTAAAGTCATTCATACGACCTCACCTTAATGCAGTCTATCAGCACATTTCTTTACCAGGTAAAATTTATTTTTCCAACATCTGAACTCGCTTCCTAACTCTCTGCTGCCATTAATGTGCTCAGTGCCCTGTTACCAGGTGACCTGCCAGACACAGGCTTGCGTGGTTAAGCCATGAAGGAGACAGCTTCTCTCCCCTCTCTGTCCCTGAGCAATTGAATCAGCTGGGGTTTCTCTTTTGCACCATGTGGTTTGTATCAAGGCCAGACTGACTTGCATTGAAATTTCACACCTCTGATGAAGATGCAACCACAATAGTTGCATGTTTCTTCAAATGGTCTTTGCAGCATTAGAAAACCCAGGCAACTCCTTGCAAGTCTGTGTAAAAACCTGGCACCAGGGCCGGGCTCCCTCCATCTTGTCCCTGTGGGTGGAATGCTCTAGATTTGACAAGAAGTTTCAAACCCCAACTTCCCCTTCACGCAGGAAAGTGTGGGAGGTCTGGCCTTCTGGCAGAGCGTGTGCCCTCCCCCACAGCCCAGCATCCTGCCTCCCAGCTGGACCTGCCACCACCTCCCCACCAGGCAAGGCAGCACTGAGAAAGTCCGAGCACTCCTGTGCTCCTTGCTAAGGGCACAGAGGAGAGGAGAGCAGAGCAGGGGGAAGAAGCAGCAGGTGGGTGCCTTGTTGGTGCTGCAGTCCTGCCTGCCCTGTACCACCACTGCTCCCCTGGGCAGCTCTGCCAGCCTGCTCCCTCCAACCCAGCCAGCCTGAAAACTCAGCATTCGAAGCAGACACAAATGTGGTGGCTGGTGTTCTGCACAACATCCAGCAGTAGCCCAGGAACACCCAGGGGTTCTGGCTACTGAAAGCACATGACTTAGGGAGGTGCACACCTGAGCCCATCATCATCGCACCAACAGAATTCCAACATAACACTGAAATTTCAGCGTGTTGTAAATTAAATTTGTTACTCATTTAACAGCAGTTATGATCAAGTTAGTTTTACAGGGGCACAAGTGGTACTATATCATGCAGTGATGCAGCACTGAAATTGAAGTCATTATCACAGAACATCTTTCACCCTGTCTAGCTCACCCCAAGAATCTGGGATTGCATTACTGAAAAAAGGGGACATCCATGAAAGATCTACCTCGATATGTTCCTTGGTGATAAGCCAGGGTCGGTGAGCCAACATTTTGTTCAGTTCTCCTAAATTTTGCAGTTTTTGAGGTGCATTTTCCAGACCATTCAACCATTTTGGGTCTCCACCAACATGAAGGAAGTCATTCACATGGAGGTTAACAAGGTAAGAGCACTGATGTCGTGCTGCAGCCTAAAAAGGAAAACACAGTGTGATACAGAAAACAATTACAGAAAGTACTTTATGACAAACACCGTAACTCATCATTTCCTCAAAACAAGAATAAGACTTGTATTGATCAAAGGTTGAAGTAAAATAAATTTCTGAGATTGACACATCAGCATGTTTTGATTATTGTTCTCAAAACATAAATATCCCTCATTCACACACACTATCATGATGCTGACTACAGGTGCAACATGCCTACACCTGGGGAGAAGTACAAGCATGGATTTATTACATGTCCTGAAGCAAGTAATCCATACTGCATCGTACTCCCCAGGGAGGAAGAAGCTGTCTCTAGCTGAATCTTTACCAGCAAAAATCAAAAGCAGGTTTTAGACTGCATATAGCAAGAGAGACTACAGGCAGCCTTCCAGCAGAGAAAGGCCCAGTATCATTTATTCAAACAGTAATGCTTTCTGCATTAAGACACAGCCCAAAACTTGAATTCAACTTCAGCAAGGAAAGATCATTAAACTGGCAGATTGAAAATTCTGAAATCAACGACTTCTGGCAGAAAACTTGCTTAGAATTTAGATATTCAGAAATGCATGATGGGATGGACTGCTGAGTTGGAGGTGTATGTGACAGGACACACAGAGAAAAAAGCGTTCTTGAGAAACAATTTCTGAGATACTAAGGAAGCCAGTAACAAAGAATTGTCTCATTTTCATATCAGCTTTTCCCCTTTTTCTCACAGTTTCACTGAAACTATGAACATAAAGTGCTGATCTTATGAAATAATCTGTAAAACAAACCTACTCTGCTTTTCCCCTTAGCTCCTGGCGAAATGCCTTTCCAACTAGAAACTGCAAAACACAGTAATAACTGCTCTTCCACAGGAGCAGAGGCGCTGCCAGAGTGGCTGTTTCTGCCTGGTGCATACCATTATCCCGATGTAGTGTCGGTAATGGAGCGGGAGAGGACCATCCATTTGCAGGAGATAGTGCTGAGTTTTTAGAAAGCTTTCGAGATACTGTGGGTGGAAAACCATCACCAAGGTGACGTTGTCCAGTCGGCCCAGCGTGGCGAAAGAATCTGCAAACAGCGTGTGCATCGTGGCGTCCTCGCTTCCCACTCGGATCGTCTGATTGGGCAGAAAGAGCGATGAGCAATAGTGGCCAAGTACCACCAACAAAACAGTAAATAAATACATTACCACAGCACCCAGAGGCCCCAGGTGAAAGGAATGATAAATCTATTAATGGCATTAAATCAGTGCATGTAAGGCACATAAAATCCCTTTAATACCTCTCATTTAGGAGATCGCAAGTGGTTATATCAGCAAAAGGAGATTTTTGGCTTTAGTCTTTCTCTAGTACAACACTGACTTCTTGTTTTTAACTGTCTCACCTCCACTTTCTTGAATACCCCAGGTTGATCTAACTTAGTTTTTTATAACTAAAAGCTAACTGAATAATCACTTTTACTAATTAAAAAAGAGGGAAAGAAGCAAAAAACTAGCTAAACTGATAAGAGAAATATAAGGAAATTGAAAAATGCTCTAAAATTCTTAGAAAACCACAGGCATATTTCTTTTTCTCTGCTCCAAATTCTCTTACCAGACGATCAGGGGAGAAGCACCAGAAATGCTCAGCCACAGCACCCTGTAGCTTCTCAGATTCTTCGGAATGGTAGAGGCAGCTCAAGAAAATGCAATCCCAGAGCAGAGGGGCAGGTACCTTGTGGACCAGTAGGAAATTACATCCGGATGTTCACAAGGAAACAGTATTGGGTTTCTCTCATGCTAGATAGCAGCATAGGAGGGGTCATAACTATTCCAAAGCTCCCCAAGGCTCTCACTGTTCTGTACACTAGAACTGTGGCCAAAGTCTCACCAGGACTGAATGTGATCACTACTGAGAATGTTTTGCAGCTCAGCAGCTGTCCTGAAACCAAATGTGGGCTACTACTAAAAGGATGTTCCTTAAAAGCATAAAGTTCACTATGTACTTGAAAACACTACCACACCTCCTTCTCAGGGATGAATCTGCTTGGTCCGTGTCCCAGTGGTCTAGGAATTCTTATTCCAAGTTCCTAGAAAAGAAAATTACACCACCTCAGCATTTAGTTATAAACAGCTTTTTAGCTGTGGTTGCAAGAAAGAAAAGAGTTCTCCATTCAGAGCTGGGCTTATTTGGGTACTTGTGGTACTCTTACACAGGCACTTTTACTAGTACTGTTTGTACAAATGCAAATCATTTTTTTATTCAAGTGCTTTATAATTAGCTGTGCTTGTTTACAGCCTACTGCCCCACTCCAGCAACAAAAAGTTCAACAACAAAGGCCCTGTCAACCAAAGAAAACACACACAAATTTATATGCATGCACACACACACACACAAACACACTACAGCCTGGTTCACGGAAAATACTGCATAAAGCATATTTTGGCAGGGTGTCCAGGACAAGGAGTTCAGAACACGCCGGCTGCTGTGTGGTTATGCCACCGATACAAAACGAGGCTGCTGTGTGTGTGTACATCCGCAGTACGCCAGCACACAACACCCTTTGCATCTGTGAGGAAATGAAACAGCTGTAACCCTAATCAGATTTCTTCTTCCCCACCTCAAAGAGCACTTCAACTGCTGAAAGTACCTGATCTACATTTGCATCTGCTTTCTTTTCAAGATAGGATAAAAAGCTGTTCACGTTTGGAGGGAAGGAGGGGAATTTGCTCCATCAGAACAGCAGCAGCCACATCCTTGCACACACTTCTGTGGACGCGTTGCCCTAGTAGGCAAGGGGGAGGCTGGATACCCCCGGCAGTTCACTACGTACCCTCTCCCTCAGCCAGACGAAGCTTTCTGGCAGGCCTATGGCACCCTGAGCCCTTCATGCAGCCAAGCAGCAAATGCATAAAAGACTGGGGTGCATTTGTGTCCTGCCATTCACACTGTTCCCTTTGGAAGGGTGGGAGCCATGTGCTCCAGGGCTTCTCTCCCTCTGGTACAAAGCAGCGCTCAGAGAAGGCACAGCAGGTTCCAGGGGGCACATACCGAAGTAGGACATGGCCTCACCTCACACATTCACACATGCCCACCTCCACCTCCCCATCGCTGCAGAGGCTCCCTCTGTCGAGTGTGTGGCACTCACTGCAAACCAGCTCTCCTGAGGAACGGGTTACTCCCCAGCGAGCAGCCTGGCTNTCTGCAAACCAGCTCTCCTGAGGGGGTTACTCCCCAGCGAGCAGCCTGGCTTCCCCAGGAAGGATGGAAGCCCTGCCAGCCAAAACAGCTCCCCACAGGGCAGCTGATGGCATGGCACTCTTACAGATGGAGGGAGACCTGGGATTAAAGCTGACAATGGAGCTGAGTGCTAAGCACCAGGCTACATATAAACTAATGCTTTGGGCTCCTTTTCTGTGCCCTGTTTTCAAATCATGTTTTAGAACATATCCATTGCCTCCGTTCCATAGCCAAAACCATTCATTTTGTGACAATACCAACTCAATCCAGGTTCTCAACTGGGTTTAGATGAATAAATACCATGTGCTGAGCCGGTGCAGGCGACACAGAGCAGCGGTGTGGTTTAGGCCTCAGCTGGTTTAGGCCTCAAGAGCAGATGAAGCCCCAAGAGCTGCCTGCCAAGTGCAGTTTTTAACTTTGCTACGTTTTCCCCACATAGATAAAGGCTGTTATAAACATGCAATACTAGCGGCACTCACTGCTGCACTTTTTCTGTCTTTAGCTGAGGTTTCTGTTTGCACGAGTTCACTGTATGAGACGCAGTTTTATTAATCAGTTACCGTTCCCTGAACTCTCCCCTAAGATTTAAAAACAGCTTCAGAGAGCTGGAAACAATCAGTGCAGGCCTAAGTGGCAACTACCAAATCCTTCAGACTCTGACAGTCTCCTTAAATCCTGAAGTGAGATGCCTTAATTTCTCAAGTTTTACTTGGATAAAGTAAGATCAAAGGGCAGCTCTTGCTACTAGTCTTTTCACTTTTCCCCACAATGTAGCTTTTTTCTGCTATGGGTCCCAACATACACAAGCAAATCTTGCCTGTCAGCCAAGCAATGCCACTCATAGGATGAAATTTATCAGCATCTCTCAAAACTCCATCACAGCTTCTCATCTTGGCTACAACTACATTAGAGAAACATCTTACATCCAAATAACAGCAAACAAAAAGACTCATCATTTAAATTAGCAGTCTGTAAGGAGCATTTAATTTAGCAGATGTCTGCAGTTTGCCAGATCAAGCACACCAAGACAAATACCTTGAAGTTTAATTCTTGAACAACTATTTTGCAGTCTTTCCTTTTCCCAGAACAGTTAGAGGAAGAAAAAAAAAAACCAAAACCTACAAACCCAGATTTAAGAACCTGAGATCAGCAGGTTGCTAACGTATTTTGCCTCACAATCTAAAATACATCACAATCAATACACTTCCATTTTTTAAAGCATACAGAGGTCAAACTTATGATTACACAGCACACAACAGGTTATATTACTCAACTAACCAAACTATCTCTGCTAAGTGATTTAAGAGAGTTTTTTAATGATTAAATAAGTTGCTTTGTTTTCCATCAGGAGAGGTATCATCTGCCCGATATCACAGCACCAACCTAGTACTTGAGAAGCCTGGATTCAAGTCTCTATTCTCGCAGAGATGTAGCAAAGGATTTGTGAAGATGAGCCTGTTTCCCATCTGCAAAAATGGGGGTTTCTTCCCGAGGGAGCTGAGAACAGCAACAGCTTGTCATGAAGTGCATGCTTACCACAGTCATGAGAGTTTTGTAAAATCTGACCCATCAAAAGTCTTTTGAAAACTTGTTCTTCAGTTACAAGCTATGGCAAACCTTTTAAAAATGTCTTCCCCTCTTTTTTTGGAAGCAGCATTTAATCAAGTTCTCCCAGTACTGCAGAAATAACCAGGTGCTTCCAGCATCCCAACAGGTCAAATACTCAGTAACACAGTAAAACTGTCCTTGTGAATCTTTCCTTTGCCCTAAACATATTTCTGTGTTTCAAAATACTCTTCACTAAACCTCCACCTTCCAAATATACTCAACTCAGGAAGCAACACTGTCCAGCTTTCCTTCTCAAAGGCAAGATGTGCATCGTGACCAGACACATCACTACATCTCTCTCCTGTACCTTTCTCTTGGAGCACCAATAAGCACTCGGTGAAGCAGCTGTGCCTAGGATGAGCAGCAGCTGGAAAAAAACTTGTTATTATTTTGGTTATTACAAAAGTATAAGCAACTTCCATGTGATTCCAGGTCACAGAGTTGCACACCAAAGTGACCTACTTAGTGACACATTCTCTGCATCAAACTTCTCCTGGCTCCTTTCCTCCTGTTTGTCAACTTCACCACACCACTTTCATTCAGTCCAGAAACTCTGCAGCTGAATACAGCTCAAAGCTCAGCAGAAACTCAACCACAACTGAGGCTTTAGGTGCAAATAAATAATAACAATAACAATAATAATAATAGTGATGATGATGCATCAGAACGCGTCCATCTTCAAAGCCAGAACATAAAACTTGGGTGGCTGCAAAGCTGAGCACCAAGGGTGGAACAGATTTCACCTTGAAAAGTCAGAAGCTCAAGCTAATGGAAGGAGGTGGGCCTTGCTGGGTGGCAATCCACCCTACTGCTCACTTTCCAGACACACCTTGACAGAAAAGCAAGACTTTAGGCATTTAAATGCTGTATTGCTATGTTGGCAGAGACAATCTCAGAGATCACAGAAAAGCCTCCTCTTTCCCTTTATGTAACGTAACCTGTATTTCTGCACAGCCCCTATGATTACTTCCACGGGCACTATGTTCACCAGGTACCTATCATTTCCGAATCTGCACATCCCTCATCACTCCCATATATTCCCAGCATCACATCTCACATATTTAGATAATGCATGATTCCTGTGAGGTAGGACAAGTGTATTATCTCCCATGGAGGAAAAAACCCTGAGAAACAGAAAAGCTACCCATCTTAGAGAAGCTGCTACAGAAGACTGGTGGCTTGAGCTGAGATCTCTTGAGTCACTGGCTAATGCCCTAACCATCAGACTGTGTGCCTGTTCAGAGACTTCTTAGCCAGGAAATGCTTTATGCAAATTTACACCCAGAAACAGCACTGCAGAGCTGAGACAGAAAAGTTAATGAGACAAGTCTACAAACTTAATTATATACTTCCCAGTTACCACTCTCTCTCACCAGTCTGGCTCACTTAGCACATCCAACGCCACAGGGACAACCAGACCAAAAGTCTGTACTGCCTTATATATATGCTCAGAGAAGACCACTCTAAAGCCTCAAACACTTATAAACTCACACAACTTACAGCTTTTCTGTATCTTACAACTGTCAATAGAGCCCACTTTTTCGGTAGCTTTTATAAGCCTCTTGACAGGAACAGCATTCCTGTCAAATTTATGTAAAAGCCTGAGATAGAAAATTGCACTGCACATGTGTGGAAGAGGTTTGTAAATACTTAAAGTACAACACACATTACCTCTGCTAGTAATAGAACATCATCTGCTTTGGTTCTGAATCTCTTTAAAATGTACGTAAAAAAAGTAAAAAGTCACAGTCTAAACAGACACCCAGTATCAGAATTTCACTGAGAAACAATGAGGCAGAGCTAATCGACAAGCCAAGTTGCAGGGCCTCTGGAACAGGAACAGCTATCTAACCTTAGCTACACTTCTTCCTCCACAGTGTGCCTAAAATGCTTTTTCAGATCCCTGTTGGTCCCTCACCACTGCCTCCTCACAGAGACACAGCTAGAGTTGTGACTTATCACAAAACCTATCCAAAAACTCCATGGTAGCTTTGTCCAATGAATTTGGGGACTGTTACCAAACTGCTGTATTTTCAGGCATTCAGGGTTCCTGAGCTATGATCCACAACGCTCACTCAGACTGCTTTCCCTGGTGTTAGCACAGTGAGTAATTTTGCTCCCCTTAAGTACAGTCAGTACCACTAACAAATGTATCTCCCAGAGAGATTTATTTACATACTTACTTAGGCCTTCTCTAAATGGCAAAGGGAACATTTTATCATAGACAAGCCACAGGCAAAGTAAAATTATAATTATCTATTTACTTCACTTAACCACATCTGAATTAACATCTTCATCTGAATCATCTACGTCCTGATTAAGCACTAAGTGCTGCTAGATTCAAACAAAATTATATGAAAACCACACCCGGTAATACAATATAAAACAATCTAATGCCAGGAACCAGAGAAGGGAAAGGAGTTTGAGGTGAATTTTTTTTGAGGTAACATTTTCCTAGACAACCAGACATCATTTTACATAATTTAAGTGCATTCCTACCCAAGCTTAGGGTTAAGAAAGGCACAATGAGCTGTGAGTTAAAAACTCTTCAACACAATCTCCCAGTAGAATTAACTCCTCCAGCATGCCAGTGCTGAAAATTCAGCTTAGTATATGACAAGCATTTGAAGCATGGGCATTAAAAATACCCATTTAGGCTTTATAAGCTTATAGGATGAAATGCCCCAAGCATATAAGTGTCCAAGAAGATCATGCTGCATTTCCAAGGGAGACTTGGCACTTACCAGTCTAAGAGGCTTCATGCTCCTGCTGCTTCACTCACTGTGAACTGTCTGGTTCCTACTTCCCCTTTAAAGGCTACCAACAGCAAAACCTCACTGGTGGTGACACTGAGGCTACAAATGGAGTTTCCTTGTTTAGGACCTTAACAACAAGGACTGGCACAACTGGCCCCACGGGACAAGCTGTCACCAAGCTGATACATGCTGATCTTAAAAGCTGCATTTTCTCTTCTGCTAAATGCAGTAGCTACTATAGTTTCCATATCTGATAGAGAGCTTTTAGACAGGAAGGAATTATGAAAAAAGAGTAGTGATTAAATATATTTCTTTTTCTACACACCCCCACCCCCCAAAAAATTCGTACACCTTTTCTAAATGTGGGGCTATGCAGAACGGGCAGTTTTTCCTATTTCAATTGTTTACCTAATCCTGAAGTAGCTGCACTTGTTGTGTCTTTCTCAAACAAACCACGATTCGCATTAAAATGAAAAAAATTCCCCCAAGAATGCTCCTGTACTTGAAATTTTTGCACTGGTTCCATTTGCTGCGTATGTCAGACTGTCATTCAGCTGAAGCACCAGACATGTCTCCACTTGTATGGATTTAAAGAACTGGGAACAAGTACTCCCCCTCTGTTACAAAGC
Source organism: Atrichornis clamosus (assembly GCA_013400975.1). NCBI lineage: Eukaryota > Metazoa > Chordata > Aves > Passeriformes > Menuridae > Atrichornis > Atrichornis clamosus. The sequence goes on from WBMZ01006154.1 coordinate 83,945, forward strand.
ATTTTGTTCCACAGCTCTTCACTGGAATTAGAGCACGGCAAATGCTGAACCGCTTCTCTTTCATATAGGACACGTTATTCTTATATGAATAGGATGTAAATTACTTTAATTTCAAAGAAATTTCTCTGAATGTCTTAAAGTCTTTTGAAATACCTGATTTTATATACATCCCCATCTAGTTTACATGGCTTGACTCAAGACAGAAATCAAGGCAGGGAGAGTGTGCCCCAGGTCACACACCTTGTTCACAACGGCAGGAATAAAATCAAAGCCCTGACTCTGCCTCCATCTCTAACACCCCTTCTCTGGTCAACTTCTAGGCCCGAGCAAGTCCAACTGGAGTAGTCTCAAGGTGCCTATGTGCTACCTATTCTTCCTCAGCATTAACAGCTCTTCCTGCAGTGGTTTTGTGACACAACTGCCTAGAGTCCAACAACCCAATTTACTTTTGATATGAGCTCACTGAAACCGAGGTTGGGTTTCAATGATTAGTGCCTAGTTTCTTTATATGGCACTTCTGTAATGAAACAGAAAACACTGAAAGGCAAAGGATTTGGAATGAATGCCTGCAATTTCCAATTTCCCTGCTGTAAACACTATTTAAATACCAACAAATTGGTGACATAGAAGGAAACAAGTTTAAATGTGACAGTAACTGTTTGCATTACATAGACTATACTACTGGATTATGTCAAAGCAAAACATATATCCATGCATATGTATCCATATGTATCCATGATGTACTAGATGAATACAAATCAGAAAAATACAAAGCAGATTCTGTGGCAACCTGCAGCAGTTTTGAGGATTTAAAAATTTCCTTTAAAAGAATCTTAACGTGATGACACTAAGAAATTTACAAGAGAGATCCAAATCAGCAGGTTCATTCCTGCCCAAAACAGTGCTCTTGACTTGCAATTACAATTACAGCAAGTTCTCCTCCATGAGAAACACCAGACCAGCCTTACTGTTCCAGAAGGATAATCCAAACCTATGCACGAACAAACTAAATGCCGGGCAATTCCGAGGCAAAAACCACCTGGACGAGTCTGAGAACCCAGCAGAGACACCCCGCCACCACACACACACGCGGTACACAGCCCTTCTGGGAGCAGGGGCGATGGGGAGGATAGCCACAGCATCTCCACTGGCACCGCAGGCAGCAGCTGGTTATCTCGCAGCTGAACAGGACCTGCGAAGCCCGGAATGACACCCTCCGAGCGAAGAGCCCGCAGGAGAACGCTGCTGCCGCCTCCCCGGCCCCGCGGATGATCCACAGGGGGATGCCCGGGCCCCCGGCCCTCCTTCGAGCAGGGATTTCTCCGGGGCGTGCGCCCGCGGAGGAGACCCCAGCCCCCGGGGAGGCTCAGCCCCGCGGGGACCATGCGGTGGGGGCAATTCCCGGCCCCTCGCCACCCGCGAGTACCTGGTGCTGCCGGCCCGACCTCGGCCCCCTCCGGCCGGCGCTACGGGGCTGGGGCCGGGCTCGCCGCTCTCGCAGCCCCGCTGCGGCTCTGCCCCAGCACCGCGGGGGCGGGACCGAGCCCCGGCCCGCCCGCCCGGCCAGGGGCGGAGCGACGGCCAGGGGCTTCGGCGCTCCGTGCGACCCCAGCGCTGCTGCCTGTCGCCGAAAATGCCAGCCAGCAGATGCCCCGGGAGGGGGGCGAGGCAGCAGTCAGTCCACCTCGGCCCGGCAGGGCAACGCCGAGCCCCGGACACCTCGGCTCCGTTCCGCTCTCCTTCCCAGCGCAGAAACGCTCCTTGGACCCCTTTCCTGTTCCTTATGCAAGAGTTGCTACCTTCTCTTTAAGCAACAGAGTAATTACGGCTTTTAAACCGAGAAATCGCAGGAGGTTCACATTTTGCAGATATTTGTGTGACTAAGTGCGCTGCTGCTGCAGAAATCTGGCCTCCTGCCTATTCCCAAGATCATAACAGTCCTGGGCAAACATATGTTTTGCAATCGCATCAGCAAAACACTCGGCCTTTGTTTGCAGCAGGCTGTGCTGCGCCTGCCGACCCCCCAGGGCTGTAAACTCTGCCAGATGCCTCGCATCTCCCACCTCTTTTGGTCTGGAATTTTATGTCATCAATTATTTCAAAAGAAACAAGCCCCTGAGCTGGCCCATATAATTATTTTTTTTTCTTTCACAACAATATAGGAGCTATAAAGCTACATTCTGCTAGATCATTTTCCTTCAAATATTTTGAATTAAAATGAAATATGATGAAACCCCAAGAGGAGAACTTCTGTTGCAGTTTTGATGGGAGGAGGGCCAGGACAGCTCTGAACCCCTGAACATACTCACTTGGGGGAGGCAGGCTTCTTTCAATTCAGGCTGCTCAGTTTTGAGACCTACCAAGTTATCTTAACAACCAGGCAGGGAAATTCCATGGCACTGAACTTTACACTTCTGTTAAATGTAAAACTGAACACTGAAAAACTGCTCACAGGCTGTTCCTGTTATCAAACCTTGCAGCTAAATGCAGAAAACACTGAGTACAGTGGTGCTGTCAGGGGAACACAGCAACATGACGCAAGACACCAGCACTGCACATCTCTAATTCTAGAGCTTTAAAGGCTTTCTTTCCTCTTCACATTTCAAATACCACCACATCTCTTAGTCGTGGAATTAACTCTGGAGAACCAAGAGATATTCTACTGCTGAAGGCTTAGCAGTAGTTATAAGGTTAAATTACCTAGAGGTGCCCAGGTACCACAGCTCCATCCTTATTTGGGTCCTTGGCTTGAAGCTGCTACATTTCTCCAGAAGAAATGAAGAGTGCTTCCTACCTACTTGCACTTCATAAAATGCTCAGCAGAAGCATGGAGGAAGAATAATGCAATACTGGCGAGGAAGGTGGCATTCTGTGAGCTAATAAATGCATGAAGAACACTGTTTAATTCCCACTGGTTACTTCCTTACTCCAGGCCAAATTATAACAAAAAGAAGGAATAGGCTACTCTTTCAACACAGGCAAAGAACTGGCTTGTGCTCAGAAAGAGTGTTGAAAAGGAGAGTAATTACCTGAAAGCTGAAATGCAAGAAGATACCTCACCATAAGAAGTTCTACCTGGATGACAGATGAATGATCATCCCTTTAATGAATTTGCTAACACCCTTGGAAGAAGAAGTGGGGGAGAAAGGGCAGCACTCCCTCACTTCCCAAGTGTTTTTGTCCCACTGTGGTCAGTTGTCCTGCCTGGGTATTTGTGAGGAAGCCTGTTTATATTAACACTTTTTCCTATACAAAGAACCTTGGCAGATACAGATTCTTTTCTGGCATCATTCAAGGGAAATTCCCTCTATTTAAACAACCAACTCGACAACAGAAGGTAGGAAATTATATTGTGTTCTTCGCTTTCTCTATCAGGATAGATGGAGGCAGTAACAGCATGTCAGAAAAACTGTGTACAAAGGGGAAGAGGAAGTTGCACAGCCACAGCAAACAAATAATAATGGACTTAAAAGCTCTCCCATATGGCCTGAGTACACAAGCTCTGCTCAGGCCCCAGGTATGCCTCTGTCTTAGCAGAATCCAATCACCCCAGCCTGCTGCAAGTTCTTTCTCCACCCCAGCCCTCACAAAAGTATTTCCAAACTGCAACTCCTCCAACTTAAAGAGCACACACAAACCTGAGCTACCTGCTCATCTATAAATCAGTACTCAGTTGCAGAATGAAATGATTTCTATTTGTGAGCTAGTAAGACCAATGACACGAGCAATTTCATGAGAGAATATGGTCTGAGACTGGCACAAAGCTCACTTGGGTACTAACGAGTGCAAACCACAGCGCAGCCGGGGGACATGGGGACAGATCCGTGGTACGGTTTGCACAACTGGAGCGTTCCCCTGGGGAAGCACAACAGTATGTTTGACCATGTATCCATGCAAGTAAACAGATCTAGTGAAACGCTCCTATGGGAAAAAACAACAACAGATGTTTAACATGAAAATATCGACCGATACCAAGTTCCTTTCACCCAGAAAGAGTGCACGAGAGATACTCAAAGCAAACACCACCTAAAGCATGAAAGCATACTCCTTCTTAGCAAGTACTTCCGTAAAAGTTGCTTGCATAAATGGCATTTAACATCTATGCACTCTAAGTTATCAGAAATGCAATTTTTCCTTACTGCTACATTTAAAGAAATGTCCTGGGGAAGCTAGAAGGAGAGCAACCAGCTACACTTGGAAAAGCCTGATCCTGCAAACACGTATATCTGCACTTGGCTGCTGTAAGTTGGAACAGTTCTGTTTCAGTCCAATAGGGCAACTTTTTGAGTCAAGTTCAGCACAAACATATGACTCCAAAGAACTGGCAAACCAAGATCTTAAATTCTTTCCATAGAAAAGCTATCCAGGAGCACTTGAAAGGCCTGTTACTGCAATGCCCTGGACATCAAATTAATATCTCGGAGGATGATCAGATTATTCTTTCCCAGGAACATTTACAAGTAAAACCAGGTAATTCTTTGGGGCTCTGAGGTGATTTGTATTAGTTTTAGCTCCACCTAACATGGTGCCTTAATGAGGTCACCAGGTGTTTCAGCAATGACTAAGCAGCCCTACACCAGCCACTCTGAACATTTCCCTGTGAATTCCTCTTGCTCTTTGCTGTCCACAGCCATCACCCTTTTCATAACAAATTTCAAATGTGTCTAGTAACCTCTTCTATCCCTTTATCATACATTTGTTATTTCTCAAAGAGCAAAAATCTTTATCATTATAACAATATGGCACAGCAATCAAACCATTTGTTACAGTGATAGAAGAATTTAAAGTAAATTGAAGAATGTATCATCATAGCATGCAAGTCAAGAAAAAATGGCCAGTATTTCAAAGAATTCTTCTTAACCTTAATCTGATTGCCAGTCTTCAAAAAACTCAGTCTATTGTTAGAATTCATACACAGTTCTAAGGAGGAGAATAAACTGTATTCTTTGTACAATCTAAGTTCTTGCTGTATGTGTCAAAAGGGATCAGCCCTTTAGGAATGTCATTGCACCTGATACCTTTATAATAATAACAACAAAAACAAGTTGTTTAGTAGAATGGGGGGCTGACAATTGACTACATCAGGAGATAAGATCAATACACAGAAGCTTTCCTTTTGCAGTTTTTAGGATTGTAATGCTGGCTAAGACTGAACATTTTAACCTATTCATACATTATATTGTCTTTTCTTCAAACCTTACCTGTCCTTGAAATGCTATTTTTCTATTTCTAGATCCTGTTTACATGCTGCTTTCTTAATGGCCACATCTTCAGCTTCAATGGGCAAATAACTTGCAAGTAATCATGGTGGTTTGTGAGTAATTAGAAATCAGGTAACTCCTAACCCACTGTATTTCCCACCAAAGACACACCTTCTTTTCTCTCAGAGCTGCAAGAGGCTGTGAGACTCCGTTGTTTCACGTGAGCTGTTCTCACAACTGACTAACTTGAACTCGCCAAGTTGCAAGAACTTCAGTGGCTTTATTTGTTCCCTGAACTATTTGGTTCATCACTCAGGACTCCTACTCCCCACAAAGAGTCCTTCTTCTGGCAATTCCTGCCTTTAAGAATTCTACAGCTTACCCCCACCTCTAAACCACAAGTTGTTTTGTTTTAATGTCACCACATCTTGTCCAAATTTAACATTCTGTTCTGCAGTTATTAGGTAGCAGAAGTACAAAGTTTAATTTAGGGAGCTATAAGAAGTTGAGATCTTGAGATTATTCATGCTTTGGCAGGGACACAAAAACAGAAGTATGGTTTCTAAGACTACAGCAAATATGTAAAGATGCATATCTAAAGAGTAGAAGATTGAAAGAATGTCTTACCAGATTATTCTTCCCCCTTTTAATGAGGGTATGCAGCTCTTCCTAGGCTGATAAACAGCAGTAGTTGTTTGTCTGGCTGGCTGTGGGTTCTTCTGCTGCTGTTCTGAGGTGGCTCCAGATTCACACACCATGCAGGAGTACTCTGCTTAACAATTCCCCCCAGACCCAGCTCTTCCAAAAACAAAGTCTGTGTCAGCTAGTTTGAAAGCTGACCTTGGTACCTCACAGGTAACTTCTGATCTTTTGGTGGCTAGAGGGTGTATAGAGAGGGGATTGGCTGTCCAGCTGCAGATTGTCACTCCCTGGGGAACAGAACATCTGCGAGCTGCCAGTCCCTCTGCAGTCTCTCAGTGCTAAATAAGCATTAAGGTTAACAAAACTAGTTTAACCTTAATAAAAGAGTGTATTTGGAGTTCAGACAAGAAAAATAAAACTTAGCATAGCTCACAGCTGTCTAGAACTGGTTTGGCCCAAATAGGTCTCCTCTTTTCCCTTTAGTTAGCAAACTGCCAGGTCATGGCAATGCCAAAGATGTATTTCACAGCTCCTTGGAGCCAAGATCCATTCTACCATCTTATACTGGTGTCCTTTCTTCCCATGACAAATACTGAAAAGGGATGAATATTCTGTCTCAATTGAGTGAAAATTCACCCTTGAGAACTTCCTGCAACTCCTAGTCCTCATGACTGATTCAGTGAAGAGCAATGAGACAAATCAGTACCTTACTTGTTATGCTGCCTGGAATGCTGTCTGACCGTGCCTCACCACTACCATGTAAAGATGCTGTTGGAAGGTCTGTCCTGCATGGATGAAGGTGGCCCTATCACTCAGTGGGCAATCAACACAAACCTTTTACACAACATAAACATATGTCTTCAAAGCAAGGGAAGGCCAGCTGAATCATCTCTGTGAGTTCAAGGCTTCTGTTTTGGTTTTTTTTTTAAACTGCACTTAACCTCAGAAATAGTCTTTATATGAAAATAGAAGAAAAAACAGTGAAATGCATCTCATTACTAGCTTCTGACAGAAATAAGACACCACAGCAAGCATATGGGGGAAAAAATGCCTTTAAGAGTACTGGAGTGTTACACTTGGCTAAATGGAATTGGGTGACACCGTGACAGCAAGTGGCCCAGAGCTGCATTGCTCTGAGGTTACAGTGAGTGTGCAGGAAATGCTGTGCAAGCCTCCTGTGAAGAAGTTGCAACTAAAACCTGCTCTCATATTCTGGAACATACAGATGTGCAACCCAGAAGCTCGTCTTACCAGAGGCTTTTTGCCATCTTTACCCATAGGGGCTCAGGTGTGTTTCTAGAAAATTGCTTGATACTCTGACCTGAGGCTCATGCCTGACTTGATTCTGCAGGTACAACATACAAAAAGCTTATTTCTGCAGAGCCTTCACCAAGGAACAAACCAGAAATTTATAAAATGCTTTGTCAAGAAGTCAACACTTAATCTCGCATATATCCACACTGTATTCAAAAACTAAGGTATTTTTGTGGGGTTTGTGTGTGTGTGTGTGGTTTGGTTTTTGGTTTTTTTTAAATTCAATGTTGTCCCCATAAAAAGTCAAGTAACAAGAACAGAATGTGACAAAATGTCGTGCCATGTAGTGTACTTCACGATGAATCTCAGTCACTTATCTGTAGCTTGCTGGTTACAATGAGATAAATCAAGTGAAATAGTACTAAACTAATAAAGTGAATTACTGCTAGAGATTCAGGAACCCTTATGTCAGTAACTACAGTTTGGGGAACTGTTTTGTGGCTTTCTTCTTACACTTGCCACTTTCAGGCACATGCTCAGAGTGCCTCAGAGCAGCAGCCAGAAAAAAAAAAAAGAAAAAAGTCAGTTCTTTTCAGTTTTCACAGTCTAGCTGTGTCCCACATAATGCACATTATTTTTCTGAGTCTGGAAGTTTTGGAAGACCATCAAAGTTTTTTTGTTAGGAAAAAAATCCAAATAACTATAAAGCTGTATTCCCCTTGCATTGTCTGTAATGACCTATCTTGACAGGAGGTTTGCAAGTGCCTGGATACTGAATCTCTCTCCATATTTACCTAATATATAGAGCCAAGTGCAATACTATCATATAGGATTTATCAACTCCTTTAGAATATTATCTTGGCAAAAAGTTAAGTACAGAAGTAAACAGCATCATCATAGAAGAGCAATCCACATCATTGATTTAGTGACAGCCATTAAGAAAACAGATCATCCTCTAGGTTCTATTCAACGTCTGATTGTTATAGGTTAAGGAGATAACACCAGATCTGTCATTTTTCTATCAGATCTGTTTCTTTTTGCTTTTGTACTCAGAGACAAACCCATTAAGACCTCTGCTAGAGGAGAATCATAAAAAATACCCAGATGAATACTGTATTCCTTGTCACTTTTGGCAATTTTTATTGGTGTTTTGTTGAAATTCAGACAGCACTTCAGTCTTCATTCTTCTGATTTTCAGAAGATGACAAGACAAAGATTTTAGAAACAAGTAATTTTATCTGCCTTTGCTTTCTAAAGCAGAAGAACTGAGAAAAGCACTGCTTTCCTGCTGATACAAATCCTAAAAGATCTGGCCTGTCTCAAACTAGCAATGGATACCACTTCCTAGAGTAGGTCTTACTATGTTGCCACTTGCAGTAATATGCCATTTCTTCCTCTTACAACAAGTTAAAAGGTCATTGACACCCACTGGTGGGTACAGCAGGGAGCAGAAGCCTCCCAGCCCATCAGGAGCCACCCCTGCCCTGTGACCAGTGCCAGCCAACACCTGCTCTGATGAGCCCCAGCAAACGGCAGTGCCACTGCCAACACGTGCTTCAAGGACATGGTACACGTGCCCTGTTCAACACAGCACAACTTTTGCATCCTTCTAAATCCTGGATAACTTCGGAGCTTGGAGAGCTCCCTCAAGGCCCCTGGGACAAAGGCCTGGCACCAAGCTGCCTGCAGGACAGGCATCCTCGTACTGCCACTGCCGCCTTGGCACTTTTCCACTGGCCACAGAGGCTCTGGGTCCCTGCAGGACAACCGCAAAGTCGCAGGGAGATTTCTGCAACTGAGCTGCTCGGGATCTGAATAAACCCACATACTTTTCTGGACTTTGTAACATTGCTGTCTGCAATAGTGACACCTAAACCATGCAACTGTTAATACCTTCCCCCACCTACCTTCTCAAAAGCGTATTTTCTAGGGGAACTAAGTCGAAACAGGCTTGAAACCAATTCTAGCACTTTCTGGTCAAATACTGTTAAGTATCTTTTTTTCTAAGTTAACCGCAATACTGGAACTTAGCTTTAAATCCACTGATTCTTACAATCATAATTTTAAACCAACCACTTGCTATTGTGAGAGAGGAAAGGCCACCTACAGCTGTTGGACCACCCGGCCTATTTAACTATACACCATTTTAAACACATGATAGATTCTGCCTAAATCCTGGGAAAGGCCAGCACTGTCTGTATAGCCCCTCAGATTCACATGTGCTGAAACCACACAAAATACACACAGAAGACTGGAGACACAATGCTCTTCAATTTCCTTAGCAGAATCAAGATCCTGCAATCAGGCTACCATTGAAGCCTTATACGTAGCAGTTTTCAAACATAAGGTAAGTAAATAAAGTACAAGTAAGTAAATATAAATGCACACATACCATACTAAACATACAATTTTACTAAGATAGTATTAAAATAGGAGCTTATAAATCTGTTTTACTGGATATGTAGCTGTAAACATTCAAAACCTTCTCATTCTGTCGGTAAAGCTACAAATCTGTCCCTCTGTTCCTCACCAGCATGACAACTGTCCTCTGGACACCCAGCAGGGATTCCAAGTCAGCAAAACAATAGAGCAAATGAAAACTTGGGCAGAATCGGACCACGTTTTCACTACTGATGAAGATGCAAAAATGATCACTGAAGCCTGTAAACTAAAATTCTAGCAAAACACTCTGGTTCAATTGCTGACTTGCCCGTATTACTAAAACCAGCAGAGAGGATGATTTCTCTTTACCAGGGTGCGTTTGTCATCTTCCTGAAGAAGTCCTTAAGAGGGACTAGCACAAAAATCATTCATTCTATTATCTTTGCAAATGTAAGGATAAATTCCAGAAGAGTAACAAGTTATAACTTAATGTGAAATATGACTTGAAAGAAATTTACATGTCCCATCACACTCCGCTGAAGCTGGTAGGGCTAAGGCTCAACCAAGTTTGGATTGTAGCCAACAAGGGCCAGAGGCCAACTCTTCAGAGCTGCAGCAAAGAAGGAATTACTTGGCAAAGCATAGGTCTGGAGATGTCAAGGATCACTGCACAGTGGCTAAAACAAACAAGACTGGGATGAGTCCAGAAAAAGTAATTTTGGTGAGCTTATACCTGGGCTTCACAGAGAAATCAGAGTCAGGGTCTGCTTTAGGATTTGAACCAGCAAAGACTGGCAGGGCAGAATTCAGGCATTGCACTAGGGAAAGAGAGAGGATTCCTGAGCATCATCTCTCTAGATTTAAACTTAAATGGCTAGTGGGGGTCATTTTGCTAAGGCAAGGTGTTTGCACATCCACAGCCAGCAGCTGAAGTGTAGAACTTGTACTAACCAGGATCCAGAAAGGGAGGTTCAATTGTGGCAAGTGAGAGGGCTCCCCGAGTCCCCTCTTGTAACAAGAGGCTGATTCTTTGCTCTGCAAGAATAAAGAAAGAAAACTCTGTGTCCCTGAATTCATACTGCAATATCATCTATATTCTTTCTTCCACGTGCAAGGGCCACATTTTCTACAATAAATTCATTCTCAGGGCTCTAGAACAAAAATGCAGCATTACACACACAGGCAGGCATTTTCTTAATAGCTGTCCTGCACTAATTATTTTGTTGAAATACAATCAAGACATTGCTGGGAGGGAACATTTTAAACTGGAGTCACTTGAGACTTCAGGTTGTTTCTGGCAACATATTGCCTTGGCTGAGGAAAATGGTCCTGTACAAGCAACCAAAATTAATCATCTGACCACGCCTAAGCTGACCTGAACAGGAAAGAAAGATAACCCCCATATGAGCTTGTACAGCAAATATGTTAGGAGTGGAGGACTTTGCCCGGTTTCACATGATACAGCAACTGGACAAATTCTCCTAACGGCTCTGAACCTTAAACACAGGCTGCTCTGAGAGCAGAGGGAAGAAGAAATTAGCTAGAGGCAAGCTGGAGAGCAGGTTCATAGGGACAATCTCCATGAAAAACATGATAGAATAGGGTTAGAATGTTTCTGGATGGCAATGCCCACAGTCCAGGTGGGCAGTATACACGATGTTAAATCAACAATTTTTGAAAAAACATGAAATGTAATCGCAGTGCATCCAGAACCATCTTAGCTCACTGAGTACTGCCTGTGACCTCCCAAGTGTCGTATGTACGATAAGTCTGAATGTGCTCCAGACACATCAGACACCTGGGTGTATGCACACAGCAGTCATTTTACAGACTCTGTAACCAGCTACCAGAAGCCTCAAATGACCAAATTCCTTTTCTCCCATTCCTTTCTCTATGCAATCTTCCAGGAGGGGAGGGGACAGCAGGGGTGGAAGGGACAGGAATGTGTGTGGGTAATGACAGCACTATTTATGAAGTCCTAAAAACAGACTAACTCTCTGCATGGCTACTCACTGATGAAAAAAACCAACCCACAACTGCCTGCTCTGCCTCACAACAAGACAGACGTTCACATAAAACAAAACACACATTTAGATTTTTGGCTCAATATTCTTGTCTCTGAATTGTTGCTCTGCATATCAACAAATGATCCTTTGTTTTGAGAAAGCCTTACCGGCCACAAGTTTCCCAAGAGAGGGACACTACATCCTCAGGCACTGACAGGCCTGCCCAGTAACCAGCATGTATGGGATAGATGGCACAAATCCAGGAGTATAGAGGAGTCACAAGAATACTGGCCAAGGGAGGGTTTAACTTAAGAAGGTATCTGGATACAAGAATGACAGAAAGGTACTGGACACAGTTATGCTACAGCCCTGCTGTGCTGCCTTGCGTGCCAGCTTGTTGACATTTACGTAGCTATTAAAAAAAGAGGGAACAACCACAAACAAGTCACTATGCAAAACTTCTTTCTAAAAGTACAATGCTAAGGAACATTGGGCACAGAGGTGTCCAAGCCAGTCTTAAAGCAACCAGCCTCACATTCAGAGTTACTGGCTAACAATTCTCAGTCAACAGTAGCTAAAAACATTCAATTCCAAGCACCTAGAGCATGGGAAAGAGGGAAAGACTGCAGTCTATTTATAAGTCAAGAATATCATCAAAAGCTGCAGTAGAAAGAGAAGTCTGAACTTGGCAAGTAAATGCCTTTTCCACTCCTTTTTAGACAAACTTCCTTGATGGAAGTTGTCTATTTTAAAGCAATTGAATTTTGCATTTGAGTATCCTACTAAATTCTTAACTGAGCTAAGTATTGTTAAAACTTTTTTTATAAAATGCAAGATTACAGTCACTGTTTTTTCATGAAGTTTGTTGACAGACTACAGCAACAGCACTTACATTATAGTTTTCAAACATTAAATAAAACCTCTAAAAGCAAATTTATTTCATGTTTTCTCTGTCAATTAGCAAAGTATAAATTAAATGTTAATGGCATTTATCCTGCTATTTTGGTCACCATCAGATTTGAAGGAATACAGCTGCATCCATTTTTCCCATGTTTTATACAAGTGTCTCACTAAATGTTTTCATCCTCTCAGCACACAAAACTTTCACCAGCTGTTGGAGAAGCTACCCAACTCCATTTGATACTAATATGAACTTCCTCATCAGACCACCTACAACCTTTAGCCCACCTTCCCAGTGGTCTTGGGGCAAAGGGAGTGGGCAGCTCCTCAGAAAGTTTGTAACAGAACATTGTGAAAGGAACATGAAGGGAACTAGAGTCAACAAATTCAATTTGAAGATTTTAAGCAAAGTGCCTGAAGAAACAGAACATATTTTTAGTCTGGTAACAACCCCGAACATTACATAAGTGTATTGTGTACATGACCCTGGAAAGCATTCCGTTCCTGTGGTAGAAGGGTGCTTGACCTCCATGGTTTGCTGCTTACAAACAACAGTTTACATCAAGCAGAGAGTCCCATCTTAGATGCCCTTAAACCAATCTGAAAACTTACTAAAGCAGTGTTGCAATTATGTAAAGTAGGTGTGGAAATACCCAGAAAAAAAAGCTTCAAAGGTTTTCAATTAACTTCCAAGTGGCACTTCCAAGAATTGGCACGTCTATTCCATACTGTGAAATAATTTTCCAACCGTTTCCTTTGCCCAGTATTTTTCCAAATTGACTAGTACAGCCAAATGCAGCTTGGCAACCCAGAAGAGTGCACAGTGAAAGACATTTCAGCAGAATCCTGGGTTCATGACCTATTTCATGTAACGGAAATCTGCTTAAATATGATTCTAATGTAGATATGAGAACTGTTCACATTTAGATGATATCAACCTGTGCGTGTCTCTCTTACGTGCCAGTAAGGCTTGTACACCAAGTTCTTCCCTGGTAGGAAGCCCCTTCAACACACACATGCCCCAAAATCAGAACAGGAAGGCCAGTTTTCTGCTGCTTTTTTGCTTTCCTTCTCTCCCAACCCTACTGCTTCCCAAACTAGCTCAGCTTTTCACTAACATGAGAATTAGAAATAGAAGGAGCTAGAGCAATGTACTAAGGTTTCAGGCCAACGCCCAACAACAAAAGCAGGCCCCCAATACTCCTGTAATTGTCCACCTGCAAAGACTTTCTTTCAAGGTATGCAAGAGTGTGATTTCTGCTCTGGTATAGGTTGCTGCTATTTGCAAAAAAAAAATCAGCTCTGCAAGAGCTTGTTATTACTTTGAAGGTATCTCTTTACCAAAGCCACTTGCAGATTGAAAATGTCTGGACTGCCCCAGGAAACACAAAGTCTGGGAGAATTTATCTAAATTTGAACTTGTTATGAAGCTGAAACTTGCACGAGTTCAATAAATGCAGGCTTTGTTTCAGCTAGTATCACACCACAACTTCCTTCTGCCTTGAAAGAACTAAGAAGGTAGAGGTTGAAAACTCTCTCTGTACAACAGATATATATAAAAGAAAACAGGCTGTGCTCCTTCCCAGTGTCTGACAGCTGGATCCACTGATCATTAAGGACAGGTGAGAGTGCAAAGCCAGAAAAGGCAGTTTCTGGAAATGATGGATGACAAACCAGAGATTTAGGTGGGGAGAGCAAGAAAGAGCATCCATCACAGGGAAAGGCATCCCTCTACTTGTCTGGCTTAGGGACAGCCCCTCTTAGTATGGGGACTCACCCAGGACAGCAGCTTCATAAATTGCTGTGTAGTACATCAGCAATGAGTGGGAACAGTATCTCTCAGACTAAAACCAGCTTTTGGATATGTGATTCAACTTCATTGAAGTTTCAAACAGTAAAAGTTTAAGATAGGGCAGGGACTTCATGGAAAACATGGGTTTACCTGAGTCTGTGACCAAACTGCAACTAAATCCTTCCCAATGGCCTGAGAGCTTTGCTGTATAACCTGTCTAGATGGATTCAATTCGTAGAATTAAACTTTCAAGTTTTATTATTAAGCACAGCTGCTAGCAAACAGAAACACACGAATCTGATGTGAAAATAAAGTGGTAGCCTATCTGTTCCTTCCACTGTGGCTACTGTATTTGTCTTCTCTCTTTGGACAAACACTCACCCAAACTTGGTACAATTCCAGCTGGTTACATCAGCTGTTCATACAGCAGTGGTCACAGACAAAAACTAGTCTTCGTGTTACCCTATGGACTTTATTACAACTTCCTTCTAAAATTTGCAGCCTTAGAGACAACCTTCTATATTATTAAATCCATAGCATCTGAAAAAGAAAATTGAGATGCTTTTGTTTTTCCTCTTTGGAACAAATACAGTAAATCACAGTTACACAGAGCATCTAATTATCACACAGATTTTCAGAGACATCAGATTATCATCAACTCTGCAATTAACACTACAGGCCAGTGACAAATGATGTAGGAGTACCTGTTAACACAATTTAGCAAAACCAGCTAAGTCCCAAAGCAAAGAGGGATTCAAAGCCTTTCAGACAGCAAGAAAGAGTGGACAGCTGGCAACACTAAGAGATTTAATGAATACAACAGCATTCAGCAGCAATTTGAAAACTGTCTGCTTGGGTAAGGCTGAGTTATTAAAGAAATCTCCATTTATAAACAGCATGGATGGGATTTAAACAGCCGGTGTAAGAAGGATTAAAAGTCAATTGAAAAGTCTGTACAGATAAGAAAGCAAAAAGAAACTGTGCCCTTGAATTCTGTACATAGCGATTAACCTTATCTCCTGGCACACAGCAGGGGTAAAACAGGCTGCCTTACGTATAGCTGGTGATGTGGGCTTTGCATTAGGGCTATTTAATGCTTGTACACTGCTTTGAGCTCTACTGTCCCTTCACTCTCCCCCTCTTCCTTTTTTTAAGCTGTATACTAAAAATGATCATTTACCATCCCACAAGTACATTTAGCAGATACCAAAGAGACATAAATTGCAAGAGTCTGTCCAGGCATCCTATAATGATTAGGTGTTTTTCTTCCTTTATGTAATTGACAATCTTGCTATTCTCTGTTAGACTTTTGTAACTGTACCTTCAATATAACTAGTGTAAATATTGACAATGGAGATTGGCAAGTGGGGATTTCTGGGAGGAGGAGTGGGTAGGAGATGGGAACTTGGCTTTAAGGTATTTTTTCCTCTTGCCTCCATAGTATGCTGTAACATTCCACTTTACACAAAACTTACTATGGCTTTTAATTTATGTATCACTTCTTACAATAAGATGACAGGAACTTAAAACTAGCTCTTTTTGGTCCTTAATCCCTCTCCTATCCTTTCCCATCTTCTCATCTCATCCAAAACCCAGCCTATTCTGGTAGCATAAGTTGCCTATTTCTGACATGCCTTTTGTAAAATGGCCAAAGCTAAAGAGCATTTAAGGTGAAAATGTACAATGCCACATCTTGTCTTGGCTTCCCTTGCCTGTAACATAGCCTAACATTTGATTTGCTTCCTTTGGTCTTGTCCAGGATACAATAAGAGCTTTATGGGAAAGCTCTGTAAGAGTCTGGGCCATTGATTTGAACAAGGACTATTTAGCCATGACACACAGCACCAAAGAGAACTGCTCGACACGCCAGCTCTGGAAGCAGCATTGCCATTTCAGTGCAGGGCTCTTAGCTGGAGCGCAGTGCTCGGCAGCAAAGCTGGACAGCTTCTGGGACCCGAGGTTATCTCTTGGCACAGTCCTTCACCTCATTGTACCAGCCTGTCCAAGCTAGTTCAGGTGTGTCCAACACTGCACCACAAAACATGATGTAAAAGTATTCCAGTTACTTATCTGGGATATTTATCAGCCTACGCTTTTTCCAAGGGATCGCACAAACTATTACATAAACATAACCAGAATATTACTTGCAGAAGGGGACAGCTATTCCAGTGGGAAGTAATATTTAAGAAACAAACAAGCCACAGATACTTGGGAGTACATTGCCTCCATGCAAATTTGGCGTGGAAATGAAGAACATCAATATAAAATAGCCTTAGGGAGATTCAATCTTCTTACTTGCTGTATTTGTATAAACCTGTAAAAAAATTTTGTAGGAGATACACTTTTGCATTTTATAATTATGGTTTTCTATCCTTCAGAGTAAGAAGGAAAGTCATTCAAAATACATTTGTGACTACCCATTTTGCAGCAACATTTTCATGGTCCAGTCCTTACTCTGGGTAACATACCCAGGGAATCCAAACTCAAGAGACAGAAATAAACTTAGCAAAACCAATCCCTCCTTAAAGTTCATCACCCTTTTATGTAGTTCCTACCGAAAAAAGGAGGGTTTCCTGTCACTTCTGTTTGGGCTGCAAAGTCAGCATCGGTAAGATAGCTGGGTCTCCCTATTTGTTAAGAGTTCCTACCAGCTTAATATGACACTAAAAAGGACTGGATTGCCATTCTTTAAGGGCTATGGAAGATGAGGTGAACCTTAAAAACTGCAAAACCACCTTGCATCTGAATGTAATCAGGCAGCTGCCTCATTGAAATGTTAAGAGTATCAGTCACAGGCCCCTGCTTCAACACACGTATTTAAGAGGATTATGATCTAAAAACGTGCAGTTTGGCTCCTTCACTGTAACCTCATACTGCTATTTGGGCATTTATGAATAGCCAGATCTCCATGCAGCTGAGCTGCTAATAATATGGCACGTACCAATCACACTGCAAAGCAAGTGATCTCACCTAGGCAGCTTGTGTAAACATGGCACAGCCACACAAACATGACAAGCTTCTGAGCATACTTAAGGTTATTCCATGAAGGATATTTACTGTGTTGCCTGGAAACACATAAATAGGGCTTTTGGGGGTTCTCTCCCAGTTTTTCATTAAGAAAATTTAGACCAAGAATTCCTTCAAAGAAGGGGTTTGCTGTTGTGGTAATTTAGCATACCATATTTTTAAGATTAACTTTTCTAAACAGCTTTTCCAAACCCAGCAATCTTGCTTTCTGAATACCTATTTCTGTTAGGAAATATTCTGCTGTTATAGCCAAGAACTGATGGCACTTCCAGTGGCCTATTTGAACAAATGTACACTACTGGAATTAAGACCGATTCTCCCCATGAATGCATTTTTGAGAAGTACTTTTTAAAGCTTCCTGGACATGACAGTGAAACTGAATTTAAATTCTGAAAGATAAAAAAGTTCAAATTCTTTGAAATAAATTATAAACATCTGTGTACCTTCTTTCTTAAACCAGCAGATATTACTTACTTTTTGGCAAACTGGTAAGAAAATTACGTCTTTGGTTATTCACAAGGTCTACTGTTAAAAACCAAGAATGGGTAGATTCAACTGTCTAGAGGTCTCATAGAGAAACAGTTAAACCCCAGTTCTGTCCAGATTAGAAGAAGGTAAATCCTATTTACCAGCATTTAATCTCCCCCATACTACATCTTCCATTATTAATACTTAAAAACAGAACTCTATTTCATGTGGAGCAGTGTTATAGAAATTCCATTGGACTAAATATGAAGATCACTCTATATGAAGTTTCTGGTTTGCAAAATATTTACCGAAGAATCCTGTAAGAAAATAAAGTTTATTTTTAAATAACGTATTCCATTATATCAACTAAAGCAGTTGGAAAACTACAGGGGGCAAGCTCTACTTCAGATCAGGCTTAGAAGCTTATCTACTTTTATCAAATGTATGAGCTCATCTAAGAAAAGCAAGCACCTCTCCCCACAAGTCTGATTTGCTATTCTAACAGCTACAACACTATTTTTATTCAAAAAATAAAGAACCAGCTTAGAACATTTGCTAAATGTTTTTAGTTGGGGTTTTTTCTCCTCATCAAAACAGCAAATCATTCTTTCCTTAAAGGCTCCACTGCTACAAATACCAGAGCAGGAGAAGAAATACTGGTCAGACAATTTATTTTAGAGATATATCCTCTGGTTTAAGTGGGATTTCAGAGAAAAATGGTATGATAAAGAGGTTTAGCCAACTGCTTTGATGTTTTTTGATGTAACTTTGTAAAATGAGCAGCTATATATTTGCAATATATAGTTATTGAATTCCGCCTGGCTTACTTGAAGGGTGCAAAAAGGTCTAATGGACAAGTGACAGAAAATTACTACATATTCTTAAATGTTTTAATCTCCATTATCACTATGAGAAATACACCTGAAAGAAATTTGTACAGTGCACCATGCAGAGTATTTAGGAAAAAGTCACAAGGAAATTACAAAACTATCCCAGCTGTAGAAAAATGAGACAGATGGGACCTGTGAAAGCCTATTCAAGACCAACCTCCTGTTTCAGCAGAATCAACTACAGCTTTGTCATCCTGACAGATGTTTGCCTAACCTGTTGAAGGCTTCTAGTGACAGAAGTGTCATGACTCCTTAAGTAAAGAATGCTCAAGTATCCTTATTATTAAGATCTATATTTTACCTTGTACCACTATCTGAATAATCTGTGAACATAGAAGGACTATTTGGTGTTATATATATATATATATATATAAAATCTTCTCTTTCTAACTGCTGAATAATTTAACATGCTGGTTCTCACTGAACATATTGCTAAGAAAGACTTCTATTATTACTGTCTTCTTGCATTGTGACTCAACTGCTCAATTGTCTTTTCATCCAGATATAAAGCAAAACAAACTCAAGTCTAGGATCAAACATCATCAAATATAGTGGTAGAGTACAGCTGACAGCAGGTATTTCAACTTAAACATGGCTCAAAGCATTGTTGTTCTCAATTCTTTTATGGCTACAGTGCATTTGTGACCGAGAAACAGAGGGACAATAACAAAGAGTAGGGTGATTTAAGATTTCAAGAACAATTGTTTTGTGATAAACTTTTCAGAGCAGGGGAATGAAGCTCCTAGGAAGAGCAGCAGTAAACAATCTTACTGCACCCAAAAACAATGCTTTGCAGAGGAGGGGGGATTAAGAGAGCTCTCTTCGTACTCTATAATAAAATCAGTTGCAGTACACCATTGCCAAGGGTGGTTCAAAAGGCTTAGGTGCCATTTCTATTCTCTTCCACTTTTGCACCAGCTCTTGCTAATTTTTGAGCATTTCCTGTTCCTCTCCAGCAGCCCCACTATTAATTACTCTATCAGGGAGAGGTTACTTCTTCAGAGACAGATAAGTAATGACCATGGACAGCAAGTTAGTTACTTCATCTTTGCCTCAGAAGATGGGGACAAAATGTTCTACTTGTTCTGTGCAACCCTTGTTACTGAAAAAAACAAGTAGTGGCTAATGTACTGCTGTCTCCTCTTCTCCAGGCTGAACAACCCAAGTGACCTCAGCTCCTCATAAGGCTTCCCCTCCACACCCTTCACCAGCCTCACAGCCCTCCTCTGGATGCTCTATAATAGTTTGATATCCTTCTTGTTTTGTGGTGCTCAAAACTGCACACAGGACTCGAGGAGAGGCTGCACCAGCAGAAAGTAAAGCGGGGCAATCCCCTCCCTTGCCTAGTTAGCCCAGTGAGAGGTCCATCTCTGTGCTTCCTTAGCAGTAGCTTAAGTTCAGAAGGAACTTTCTGCCTATGGTCTCTTCTATTGTTTCTTTCGATGGCAATTTACTACAATTATATCCCTATTCTCTGCTCACACAAACTCTGCAAACAGAAAGCAATCCTGTCCTACATCCTGGAAGGCCCATATATTTTTTTTCCTCGCACAACAGATGTCATCACATCAAAGAACAGATGATTATCAGGAAGCCTCTCAAGGCACACACAAAGGGAAACAAAAATACACAGCTGTTTAATAAAAGTCTCATTGAGGGCCCTCGGTATACTTACAAAAATTCACACAAAAGCAGGACCAATGAGTCTCCAAGACTTCCCCCAAGTGCATGATGGTCAGATTTCAAAAAACTAGTCACAGGTGATAAAAGGAAGGAATGCATGGAAACTCCTTTCAAGTTTTCATGGATAGAGGTGAAACAAACATGTGGAAGTCCAGACCTCAGCCAGGGTAAGATGAAGGTGATGGATGGATGGACAACAGTAGGTTTTTGCAGGAGTTTTACAGAATCAATGTGAAAGGATATTTCTAACTTTATTACAGAGGAATTTCAGGGTAGTAGGGAACAGAACTTCAGGACACTACTAGAATCTCATATTTAAATTTATATGATGACAAATATCAATCTTAACAAATATTAATCTCAAAATAAGGAGGAAACAATGGTGAGTGCAGCTCTGACAGACAGTGGTGTAGCTGAGATGAGCACTTTTCCCTCCACTGGAGCCTTGGATTAATTTATGAACATTTGCACATGCATGTGTACAACGGCACAGTAAAGACAGGGAAAGAAGACTCTTGTAAGACTGTAGGTCTCTTAACATCCAATGTTACTAGCCCTTCTCTTTCATCCTACAAGTTACCTGGGACTCCCTGTCTTCTTTCAAGGACTCTTTAAATAAAAACATTTTGACTGTAGCCATTCACATAAGCCCTATTTCCACCTTCATTTTTCAATCAGTGCTAGGTTTTCTTCTCTGTTAAACTGGCTTCTTATTCACCACTATGGCTCAGTTGGAGGCAATGATCAGGCACTTCAGTCTACATGGAATAACTTCCCATGAAGAAGACACTTTTTCCTACTGAAGAAGTTACAATCTCATTGGAGAGCAGCAAAAAGAAAACATAACGCTAGAGCACTTACCACAGTGGAAACCCAGTCAATGACCACAGTGTCTGAGAATTGTCATAACATAATAACAATAAATTAATACCTACGGAAAAAGACTAAAACACATTGTTTTTTAAATTACAGTATGAATTAGTATAGCAATCCATGAAGGAAAAAAAGCCTACATATGTAATCAAATGCAACGTGAAACCCCTCTCTACCAATATCTGATACTTATTATTTATTATTGTCATCTTTAAATACATTGATCTTATTTATCCAAGCACTGCACTTATCCAAAACCAAAAGCTTACCTTACCATCAAGAGAGGCAGTTCTTTTCCTACAGTTTATGTCTCAGAGCTCTTTTCTGCTTAAAAAATGTAGTGTGTTTCATCAGCATTATTTGTCTGCCCTTGTGCTATATCTGAGTGATTCCATAGGAAATATACTTAAGTCGACAAACAAAAGCTTTCTTAAAGGAAGTTTTATACAGTTGTACAGCTGGGCTTGCAAATTCATCCAGGTCCAAAAGTCTAAAGTGCACCTCTACAGACTGTCAGTGCGAGAAGGTGTCTGAACACAAGCCAGCTTCAGTGCAGAAACCATATCACTGTGACACTGTTTTCACAATTTCAGAGCTAATAAACTCTGCCTCTTAAAGTGAGAAACCGGTCTAATGCCTCTTGGAAGACATTCACCATAATGAAGGTCAAGTTATATCCCAGATGCATACCTGTAATTTCACTCTGTTCACATCATTAACAACCATACAAAACTAGAAATGGTGTCAGATTTCAAGCAGCTGAAATGGCTTTGCTGATGCTGCTCAATCCTGGATGACCACTGGATTCATTTTTACTGTACTGGACAATTCACCAACCTAACAGGATTCAAAAGCAGTGAGCATTCATGCAGATATGCTCAGCAGATAGCTGTATTGTGAGAGCAGACAAGATCTGTTGAGAAAGCAGTCTTTCCATGACCTTAGCTACACGCAGTATTTGTAGTTAAACTGCTACTGATTATTTAAAACAGGTTTGGGTTAAACTGCCACAAGCTGTGTCCATACCTCTTTAAACAGTGTTTACAAATGGCTTAAAAAAAAGAGAGAGAAAACCAAATGAATAAGAAGCTCTTATAATCCAGTGGACATTTATTTACATCAGGACTCAAAGCAGCGTATATTTTACTGATGGTTATGTATGGAACAGCATTTGCAAAACAGACTACTGACAAAACTATGCAAACATTGTTCTTGCAGTACTGTCAAGTCAGCTTGGGAACAGCTACTGCTGTGGTTTTCTTGTGAAAGTGTAAGCACTTTACTATCTGATAAGAGACACTGTAGGAGTATATTATAATAAAGACAGAATTTCAGTTCCAATTCTTCATCCTCATAAATTCACTAGGGTAGCAAAAGCCTCATGAGACACAGGCGCAAGTAATTCTGGGCTTTAAACAGGAAAATTACAGATTTGAAGCTTAAGTAGTTGAACTTGATGCTCTCTATCAATACCAGATGAACCAAGCAAGATTCCAAACTCTGTGCCTTTTCAGCTTCAGAAAAGAAATTTATGAAAAGCTTAGCTTCCAAACTAGCAAATTTAAATATGCATAATCCAAATATCTGCATGCTGTTTACTTTTAATTCAAAATTAGCATGCAGTTCTCTGTAACTGCATTCCAAAGATTCTCTTGGATTACTGATGTCAATTTATTGTTGAAATGCTAATTTCAAACAATGAGTATAAATGGGGGAGGACAGAAAAGAAACTCAAGAATCACTCACTCAGCCATTACCTGGACATCCAAGAAGTCTGTTTGTTGAAGAAACGGTCTCCTTTATTTCTCAAATATGGTAACATACCTTCTAAACCAAAACTTTTCCCTGAGCTGTAGCAATATGGTTTCAGAGAGATGTGTAATCAAAGCATAAAGGGGAAATGGCTCTCTCTGCTGTGTATCTTCAGGTACAGTGGGGAAGTTCTAGAACTGACAAATCATAAACCTCAAAAACAAGGAAACCTGCTTGTTGTATAGTAAATTTTGGTAAATTCTGTAATTAATCTTTGGATATACTGCCTATGATAAATACTTGTATAGTAAGAATACTTTAATGCATATACTTTTTCAAAGCATCAGTTGGAGACAACCAATTCAAAACAACCAATGGAGACATTGGTTATATTATTCCAAAAACATATGCTCAATGAGTCTAGCATAAAAGTTTAAATAGATCTGCAATACTCTTTAAAGTTGCCAAGAAAGCCTGTGTGATATGCTGTTCTTCCTCCTTCCAAAAAAAAATGAGAGAGGTAAAGGAAGTTTTATTTGACAAGCTTAGAAATGCAGGTCTTGTTTACCTGAGACACTGGAGAACTAGCACAGCTACACTGCAATTTTAAGCAAGTTCAACACTGGCCATAAATTACAGTATATAGCCCAGTTGGCATGACTCACTCATTTTGCAACTGTGCTTTAATATCAAAGGCCCTGCTCATCAGCCTGTTTCCTGAAATACCATCTTTTTTGCACACCTGCCTAATGGATTGCAAGCAGAATTCCAGGCTTTTGTTTTTGATGAGGGAAGCCCCAGTTCTAGCACAGGTCCTGCCTCCCAAGACCAGCTGTGCCCAGCTGTGACACAGACATACAAGTACAAGCGTCTCCAATTTACGTGTCAGCCTCGTTGACAAGGTACTTTCCTCCAGACTCTTTGATCCTCTGATCCAGTCTTAGGACACAGGACTTCACTGCTAGAGAGTAATACTTATCTGGGTAGAGCAAAAGGAGAAAATTACAATAAAGATTGCCTATAAAAGGATTTAATTCTGGATGAGAAGGGGATTTACAGAAAATGAGTGAGGAAAGAATCACTGGTAGGCTTCACTCATCTTCTGTTAAGAAGAGATATTTTCTTTTTACAGAACTGCTTTAAACAGAAGTACATTACAAAGATTAGAAGCAAAATATAGAGTGATATCTCAAAAAGTTAAATATATTTACAGTTTTGTTGAGAGTTTAAATTAATATAATGCATTTGTTCCTTTATAAGGAAACTTTTATACTCACTTTGAACAGGACATTTCTCTTTTCATTTTCAACTTAATCAGACAAAAATCTATTACCAAGAAAATTTGGCTGATTTTCAAATCCTGAAAATTCAAGGTTCAGCTTTTCAAATGTGCCTGCATAAACAAAAAGATCTAAATCTTTAATGATCTTGAAGGATTTCTATAATTCATCTGATTGTAAAATTACTTCAGTAAACAATTCACAGCTATTTGATAGAGACTACCACACTGTTTAAATGCTAATCATAAATTAAGAAGAAATAATTAATTCTTTCTTTCATAAGAATGTCTAAAATGTTTGTATTTCAGAGATCTGGTTTTTAACCTTTTGCATTAACCATAGTGAAGTTTGTGAGCATGTGTGAACACAACGCATATTTTTTAAATAAAAGGATTTTCCTGACAAGGAAACCGG
This sequence comes from Atrichornis clamosus, assembly GCA_013400975.1. Taxonomy (NCBI): domain Eukaryota; kingdom Metazoa; phylum Chordata; class Aves; order Passeriformes; family Menuridae; genus Atrichornis; species Atrichornis clamosus. The sequence goes on from WBMZ01006154.1 coordinate 108,509, forward strand.
TTTTGGCTACAAAAGCCATAGCTGACTTCCTGCTCTTTCATTAGATCTAAATAATAAGTCAAGGCAAATTTTAAAAAGTGTGCACATTGCTGCTTCTCCAGGAAAACATTAGTACAACACATCTTAACGTTCAATTGAAGAGTTCAAGTATCAAGGTTAAGGTAATCTGATATTATCTTAGTAGAAATCCTTGTCTGGATCTTCTGTCCATATTCCACTTAGAAACAACATTATCCTTGCTTGGTTATTGTATTTTGTCTATATTGTTAATGGTCAAAAACAACTTGAATTATTTGGTACAGGTGCTATTTCCACTAGCATATGCAATTAGGACCTAATAATGTTGTAACACAGGCAAACAAGGACATATGGCTACATCATGGAACACACATTTACCTGGCCCTAAAAGAAAAAAAATTGTCAAAAACCTCAGAAATTCATGTTGTTTACTATTTCAGCATCTATTATAAGCAAAAGTTCTGAAATTTGAGATGAGGTAATAAGTGGATGGAAAATAACAAAAGCCAACATAACTCATACAAAACCATCTGAATTTCCTTTTTTAACCCTCAAAGCTCAACACAGAAGAGAGAAAGTCAGTCTACAGAGAAGAAGCTTAGCCAATTAAAAAAAATACTTACATTTCACCTTAAATATATACAGAATTGACTGAGATGGCTAGTATTGTTTTCAAGGTTTTATGGAGGATGGGCGAAGTACCAAAAACTAGAGAAACAAGAAACAATGCTTTCATTTAAAGGAAACAAAAAAGGAACCAGTTCAGCCAGCTGAATTTCAATTCCTTTAAAAAAAAAAAAAAAAAGAGGAGAAAAAAAAATTTGGCAAAGCAGGTTGTAAGTGCCTAGACAATAATATGCAATGGAGTGAAAGGCAAATTTCAGTTTGACATGCATGTTGAGGACAGATCCTGAAACCTTTCTAACTTTCCTTCCCCAACAGGTAATAGGTTTGAAAAAGGGAAGGCACTAACGCAGGTTACAATGACTTGCAACTAAGGAAACTTCATGAGATTACAGCAATCGAAAACACAAAACTGTCTTACACTGAAAGAACACTCCATCAATGGGTCACTGCCAGCATGCAGAAATATAGGATGTGGGATTCCATTACAAATGCCCCTTAAATCTGCTTCTACACAGAATGATGACCTGAATTATGGAATTGAGAGAATGCTTACATTAATGAGCTGATAAAGTAAAGCTTGTAAGGAGTGAGAAAACCTGAGAGGACAAACTTAAACTTATAAAGGTGCTTGACAAATTGGAGAAATGTTCTGAAATAATCTAAAGAATGCAAGTACAACTCTTAGGGAAGAAATTTACATTATTAGTCTCCAATAGAAATCATCAACTATACAAGACAGGAAAGGGAAACAAAATGCTAGAGACACTCTGCTTGAGAAGATTTAGGTTATAAAGGATTATGGCATCATGAGGTCAACATGAAAAAACCCCACAAAACCCCGTGTAATTCATACAAAGTAGTTTAGCTTGCAAGATAGAGGAACAAAGAGAACCTGTCTGTTCTACTCAGCAGGAATACCATATTGTTTTGGTCAGTGCATCTCAAAGGTGTCAACTGCATGTTGTCTTCTGTATTCTCACCAACAAAAGTGATCAGATGCCTATAAAAGACAACTGAGAAAGACTGAGAACAGACAGTAAAGCAAAAACACCACAAAGATGTGGCATGAGGAGGAAGAGACTGAGAAGAGAAAGAAGATTCTGTATAGTCTTGATTGCTGTTAGTCTTTAAAATAGTCAGCTGAACTTCTCATGCACAGCCTAGATATAGTAATTGTTTCTTCCCTGGGGTATCTAAACAGATCTAACAGCTCTCTTCAGGACCTTCCCTACCTTCCCTGTTCTGTGGTTCTATGAAAACACATTTTAATATAGCTAATAATACAGCTAGCTATCCCACACATAAGGACAAAAAAGTAATCGACATGCACACTTGGCACAGTAATTTGGAAAGCACTGTCTCCAAAAAGACCACTGGGAACTGCAGATCGGGTGCTACTGTGTATTTGTTACTGTGGTTCAGATGCCTAGAAGGCTCATTTGAGCTAAAGTAGATAAAAGTAGAAATATCAGGTAAAAACAAACAACAACCTATCCTGTTTACACTATGCCAATCTGATTGTTTACTTGGAAATACTTCAAGGACTTTTAAGGCTCCTATTTATTTGGTAAAGAAAAGAAGCCTCTTAGTACTCGCCTTAAAAATCTTAATATAGACAAATTAATGACAGTTGACAAATGACTTGATTTTTTTGCATATATACATATATATTTATATACATACACATCTTTAAGACTAGTTGTCTAAGAAGAAGAAAAAAGATTTGGAAAAAAAACTAAGATTTTTTTTTTTTCAAACTCATAAATTAACTCACAGAAAACTGCAATGAATAGAAATTGACATTACACAAATGTATCATGCAGAGATGCCACTTCCTAGTAGCAAGAAAATTAGTCTCTAAAGCACTACAGGAAATGGACATCATTACTTGAATTTTTAAGTAACTTTATATATCTTTCAGATATATATACTTATATTCAGCTTCTGGGAGAGAAACAAAACTCCCTGACCTACATACACCTGAGATTGAATCAGATTATCACAATTCTCTAACCTGGTCTAGAAGTCTAAACACTTATTCCTCTCAGCTATTCTAGAGATGCTCAGCTATTCTAGAGATGCTTTTTAGTCTGTGCATTTTGCAGCAAGAGAGAGCCAAAGGGACTGAATACCAAAGTGACCTGATGCAAAGACAGGCAGAAAGAGTATTCTTTCAGGTACCTCAAAGTACATAAAAATAATTCCTTAAATTCCACAAAGTAAGAAAAGAGCTTTAAGACCTGGCAAGTGGAAACCTCAAAGGGCCCTAGGGAAAGGAAAGATGCAAGGAGAAAAATCAACATATCAGGAAGAAGATACCTGCTATCCATCAGGGAAGAAATGGTAAGTTGCCCTGTGAAAAGGCTCTGGGCTTGAAATATGTGCAGAGAGAAATAAAACTCATCTGCTCTCATAGCCTGGGCTGCCTGACATGTTTCAAATTAATAGTACCTGAGGCTTTCTCTTGTACCTCCATAGGCTCAGACTTGCCTGACAAAGCAGTTCCAAAGTCACCTTGCTTTCGGGGACTTTACAGAAAGCAAGCATACATTTTATTGTTATTGCTGTACTGATTAATCCATGTCTAAACCTACCCTGTACATTACACAGAGTCTTTGTTTACATTTTTATTACTGTACAAGTTGTTCCAAAGGAATCTTTCCCTTCCCTATAGTAACAACCAGGGAATAAAATTTCCAATAATAGATTATGTTTCCAAGTGTGGTTATTGTCATAACAATTTAACCTCCAGTCCATCCTAACAACCATTGCTAGAACAAATTCTCCCTTTGGCCAGCAATGCATCAAGTCATACTCCAAAATACTGTCAAGTGGATGCTCAACAGAAGGCTTCAGCAATGTAACTAATTCATGCTACCTGTCTGCTAAAGAAAATCTAATATTGCCAGTTCAGGCAGGATCTTTTCTGTGACAGCAAAATAGCATATTTGACATGTTTATAACTTACAAGTCCCAGGCTTAAGGTCTCAATATTTTTGTCACAATGTCGTCCCAAATAAATAGTAACAAGGCAATTTTGCATGTCAGAGTAAATTATAAAGTGGTTGGAAAACAGAACCTAAGTTAAATAGAATTATTTTTTTAAATTAAGACATTACTGTAGAAAGGAATCTTAAAAATTTAATAATGAGAAAGATTTATTATGTTACCAATAGATGCAGGATTCCAGAGGAGCCAAGACAAAATATTTACTCATAATAGAACAGGAGAACCTTAAGACACTTTTGCTGCTTTGGAAGACATGTCAGCGTAAGTTAAATTAAAAGAGATACAGAATACACTCATTCTCTATACCCTTGAATCAATACATTAGGAACATTAGAAGAAATAAAGGATTAGATTAAATTACAGTTAGATTAGATGTGTACTGAAGCTTGGACAGGAACTCCAAGAAAGGAGTCCTAAAGGATAACAAACTGGGGACTGCAAAGTCCTCTGAAAGAAGAATGAAAGGATATTATATTACAAGGTAATCAAGCTTTCAAAGACTGCTAAGAGATGCAAGGGAATGCAGGAAAAACATGGGAAGAAAAGCAGCAATAGACAGGGCTAAGTGTGGTACATGCTGGACAAGAGACTGGCTATGGAAAGAACTTTGTGATTTGGGCCTAAGTCATGTGCAGGAGATCCTGATTTTCTTCAGCGTGAAAACATGATTTCATAACACCAGTTAAGTGTATGGTTTTCTCACATTAATCTCGAGGGAAAAAAAAAAGAAAAGAAAAGGATTTGGAATATTATATATGTATATGGTACATATGCCTTCTATCTACCCTATGTCCTGTGTGTCCAGGCACCCATGGAACAGAGGGTGATATGGAAAGGTGCCCTTTAAAAACCAGTCCTTGAGCAGCTCAGTCCTGAAGTCCCACTCCTGCCTGAATGACATTTTGAGTTCCTGGGACAGAGACAAAACCTTGTTCTATATGATATGGAAACAACAGAAGACAGAATAATTTAGACATGTGACAAAAAAAAATTATATATTTATCTATATCTATCAGGGATGTGCAGGGAAGAAGTAATTATAATACAGCACTCTTTACAGACCTGAATAATGAAGAGCAGGAAAACATCATCAGCAAAGCAAACAAGAAAAGGACAGGCTGACTATGTTAAAGCTCTTCTGGAGCTGAGCCATCTAACAAACATGGGAAACATTCTGAGATAAAATGCTCCACAGAGCTTACTGAGACTAAGTGTTTGTTTAGGAGATGGGGGATTTTTTTTCAGCATTGTAAGGTAGGTTCTGCTCCTCTTTGCAATGTTGGGTACTGTACAGCTGCTTAAACATCTGGCAAGTTAGTATTATGATCTTCTAAAACTGCTAAGATTATCAAAACATCTAAAATCCAGATTTTAAATGTTCATAATTCTTGAAATGAATTTCGTATGTCTTATAAACAGTACTTCCTATGCAGAAGAACAATACAGTATCACTAAAACAGAAGCCAGAATGACAGTACAGGCCATGACATTAAAACAGAAGCATTCTCTATTTTGGATAACTGCATTTAATGTAGATATGTAATATTAGTTCACATTTATTGAGTGCCACTTAAATGCTGTAAACATTTTTGTTTGTTTTTATGCCAGAAGTGAAATTTAAAATTCTTTCTTATTTATTACTCAAGGGACACATTAGCAGTAGTACTTCCTTACTGAGCTAGAATGTACATGTATTAAAGGAAAGCATTTGTCAGCTAAACAAGACAACCAGGAGTTGTCTGTTTCGGCCAATACTTAATTTTCACATGAAGAACCTGTGCACCTACCTAGGAAGTAAACTCTAAACTTAGCAAAACAGCCAGGGTATAGGTTTATTTTTTACCAATACCAACAGTGTATAAGTGTTTCTTAGTCAGTCACTTTAACCAGCCAGTAGAAAAATTCCTGGGAGATTAAATACTCAGTCCTCCAGAACGAGGTTTGAATTTTCGACTTAACATCGAATTCATGTTATGATGCTGTTATTCTGGGAAGCAAACTGACATTTTCTATCTTGTTTCCTATTTCTGAATCCATGGGCAAAGAAACAGTACTGATAGGCTTGTATTTTAATTGCTGGTGCAAAACTACTCAGTCAACCATTTATTGATTCATAATGCTCTGAAAGTCCTAGGAAATGTTTAACATATTTATTCTCACATTCTCAATATGTAAATCAGATATTAGAATAGGGCTTAATTACAACTTAAATTCCCTCTCCTCCCTCCATGATGAAGAGATACAGTACAGAGCTTTCACTGTAGGATAAAGTTGATGAAAGTGATTAAAATAGAACTTGCTGTACAGTTGCTCAGAACCACACTGTTGTTTTCTGCAGTTTCAGCATTTCCAGAACTTGCAGGAAAGCATAAATAGACTACAACAATGAAACAGAGCTCCACCAGAGATCTGAGACAATGTGTGCAAACACAGCGACTTCCCTTTTCCAACTCTTGGTGGTCCTGATACACAGACTATCCTACATCAAAAAGTTTAGACGATGTAAGTTGGACGTGGGAAAGTGGTAAATTAGTCCTTGACTACAATTTTAGTTTATATTCTCAGAATTTAATTGGACAGTGACTGTGGTGAGGATTGCATTTTCTATGCAATTGAAGAGAATGTCAACACTCAAGGGGGGAGAATTCAGGTGCATGAATGATTTTGAACACAAACAGCACCTGCATAAACTCCCACTAAGCTTCAAGCCTGCCAACTTTGGCACTGTGGCATAATGCTGCTGCTGGTGCTCCAGGGTACAGGGATAACTTTACTCACAAGTAGAAGCTTCTTTGCACATAGCAGACTGTTAAGAGTCCATAAATTCTAGTGAACAGCAACATTTATATCTATGGTCCAACTGTAATGTTTCCCCCCCACTTCAGCTGCAAGGAAGAGGAAAATCTGCCATGTCTAGATGACCAGACTGCAGATTTGAGGACAAAGCCCAGTTTTACTCTTATGCCTCTGCTCACTACTGATCTGACAGCTCCCTCCAACTCCTAAGCAAAGCCCACAACTGCTGCAAAGTTTTCAGAGGCATGAACTGCACAAAGGGAAATCTTTATTTTTAACACTTATAGCCTTGACAAATCTGAGTGGTAGCTATGGGAAAAGAAAAAAATATCTCTTGTGTAGTTCAAGTGCCCCTGTCAAATAACAAAAGATCTGCTGCAAAAAAAATGGATAGACTCTCTCAAAGAACGTAACAACCCTTTCCAAGGAAAAGTCAGGGCATATCTATGCAGGTTTTGCACATGGTAATGTGTCAGTAATACAAACCAATACTAATTTAGAAAGATATATGGGTAGGGTATAGCTATAAAACTCCCAAGTGAAGCCACAGTGATGACAAGACAAAAGCACTTCCAGTGCTACAGTTTACTGCTGGGGATAAAATGGAGAATAGTTTGTGGTGTGGATATTTGAGACTGACAAACATTTCTGAGCAGTAGCATTATGAAACAGAAAAAAAGAAAATCCCTAGAAGGTGCAAAAATACTGAAACTCATCTTGATGCAGGATGATTTCCACTGTCCATTTGATCTATAAACCAAAAAACCAACCCAAACTATTGGCTCATGCACTTTCTCCTCCCAAATCAAACCACATTCAATGTCTTACCCAGCTCTGATTCAGTGCCTCAAACATTAGTCATCTTAAGTACATTTATTTTGTGGCATTTCATTCTTTTTCTTCAGTTGTTCAATAAAGAGAGGTTACAGCCACCCGTCTGCAGAAGACAGAGAGGAGTGGGTTTAAGCCACAGTATCTGGAGCTTTTACAATGATTGAACAAACTGTTTATATATTTTTGCCTTAGTTTCCACTTGAAGCAGAATGGTATAACTCAGTCCAATCCCTCTGTGTGGAAGGCAATTATTTATCCGCTTCCTTTTGGCAAAGAATTCTTTCACCTTTTATTTTAAAGCACCAAGGGTACCAAGGTGTTTCCTGCTCAGCCATTTATCACAGCAGGCTTATAATTTATTTTAACAAGAAACGCAGGATAAAAAGGATATCACAGAAAGTGCAATGCCCCACAGTAAAGGGAATATAATTCTAATAGCCACCAAGACAGGGTTCCAACGCTGAATATTCTCCTACCAAAGCAAGCACTGTTAATGCATGTATAATCACAGCATTGCACAGACTGCTGATGTCTTCAGGAATTACTGCCCCCTGCTCATTCCCCCCAGTTAGACTGTCCACCGCATTGTGAACAAGTTACATATAACACCAGAGATTACCAACAGTTTTATACCCACACAAACACACACGTATATATATATATGTATGCACACATGTAAAAACACTCCGCACCATGCCACTAAAACTCCACGTTTCTTCTGTCAGGTCTCACCTTCTAACAGGTGTGTACATGTGGTTCCAAAAACTAGTCTGAACAAATTAACTCTTATATAGCTTAAACATTCATTTCTAGATTAAGATTCTTCATTGTGAGAAACAATTAGCACCAGCTGATGGAGCTATTACTTTGGTTGAGCTTTGAAATTGGTACTAAGTTCACAGTAAGTTTGAAGTCACTACAGACTTGATTTTTTATTTGCCGACACAACAGATATGTTCCTACTTCCTCTAGGAAACATGTAATTAAATTCCAAAATTCATTAAATGTTTTTCTTCTGCCTATTCCCTGGGCTGCATGATGAAAGATCCTGGACAAGGGAGCATAATTGAAGCCAAACATTTCCATCATTCAAGAAAAAAATTTTGGCCTCTATCATCCAAAAGAAATCCAAACTTGTTTTAAAAACTTCACCTTTCCTCCAAGATTTAGAAGAAGAAACTTACACACAGGGGGACTTTGAACTCTTTTCCTCTTAAAGTTATCTTTATTATTTGTAAACCACTGCATCCTCTCAGCACAAGGAATTAATCAGTTCTTCTCTGAGCTACCCAACCAACCCATTTTCCATTTTCCTAGCCAAACATCTGCACTTGCCTTCCTCCATCTGCTGTTCTTGTTGTTGATTTAGTTTACCACCTCAATCGCAGCAACTTCCTTTTCAGTTTCACTAGACAATAGATTGGTGCTCTCCTGAATGAGGATGCCTTCTGTCCTTTCTATCTCTCCATCTTTTCCCCTTCACTAAACTGAAATAAGAACACCACTAGCAAAGGCTCATCTCCTTGGCTTTAAAAGAGAAATTTATTTTGTTTTATTCTCAGTAACTCGTCCATGCTAGTGATGCATCACTAGTTTTTCCAAGATTAAGATATTAAAAAATAGTAAGACAAATGCAAAGACTCCTACATGTATTTTTTATATATATACACACACACCTACATTTGTTTTAAAGCAGACTAGGGAGAAGGCCATTTAAAAGCAACACAAACACATTCCAACCAACTACTGTAACCATTGTTAAACATTTACTTGGTTTTGCCTGTGTGCAGTGTTACCCAATAGGCCATTTCCATTGTATTTAATAAATTAATGTGATGAGATGCTACAGTACCCGAAGCTGTCAATTCATGACACGTTTTATTCACATATGTATTGTCCAGGTTATACAAACCTGACAATGTAAGAATCTTAAATTAAAAATAAAACTAATCTGTAGTACATGAATCGTACGGGCTAAAGAACCAGAGGGCAATAAACAAAATCTACAACTTACTTCTGTAAGTCTCATTGTTTGGGAGTTGCTAGGAGCCAAGAACGGATTAGCGAATCAGACAGAGGAACAGAACTTTCCAAACTGAAGATTCCATAGCTTCAAAAACAAAACACTCCACCATTTTATCATATTGATCTACATTAAAATGTAAGACCTAAAATAATTTTCTTAAACTACAGTAAAACAAATTTAAATAACTCCTGGTTTCCTCACAACTAATGTACAAGGGCAAACTCTGAATTATATTACTTGGGAATTTTTTGTTATTATTTGAATGGTGTGTCAGCTACTGGAATTATAAATCTCATACCAGCAATTAATTCCATATTGACCTGACTCAAACAATGATGTTAAACCATTTCTACACAGACTTTCAGTTCTGCTTTGTGTAGGATTCTCTTTTGCCATTACCAGCACACCAGTGCCTTACAGCAGCATGCAAAGTGTAATAAAATTTAGCTAACAGCAGTCTGTATTCCTCTCTAACCCTTCTACCAGGAAAAGGAATACTACTATGTGTAATATTTTCTTCTCATACAACTTCTGACTTATTTTTTAAATTAGAAGCAGCAAGCTTGATGTGCTCTTTTTTACACTTATGGGGAAAAAGAACAGGTGGGAATGTCCTTGAACACACCTGTTTCCCCGTGGACATTTAATTCATAATCTAGAAACACTCACCTGCAAAATGAATAATGCTATGCTTCCCAAGTCCCCACTATGCCTCATTTTTCAATCACAGTTTTGGGTTTTGAGTCTTTTGCCATCTAAGGACTCTTTTTACAAAGCTAAGCCTTGTGCATGTTTTAAGTATTGGAAACAACTGGTGGTCTGACAAAATCCAGAACTGCTCTACAAATCGAAACGAAAAAAATTACAAGGTTTAGTTGTTAAAAACAGAGATGTTACACTGTTTAGGTCACTGTGAGGTGACAGCCTCCCTGAGTAAACAACAAACACACCAACATTAAACTCTTTCCTACCAGTGTCTCCAGATACCTATCACCCACTGTTACTAAATTGCTAAAACTAACCTCTTACTTAACAGATTATTTCAAGAATTGTAAAATAATATTTTACTAAAATATTCACCTCTGCAGATGAATACTGGTCCAGACTTTTTGAGGTTGAGATGGGAACAGAAGCCAAATCTCCTAGCAATTCCTTAAAGTATTATTTTGACATTTTGCACTTCCCCCTTCCTCTTTTTACCCTTTAACCCTCCCCACATGAGGACTTAAAACATTGGGAGAAATGGACAGCCACAGCTATACAGCTATCCCAGCCACTCTGGGGTTTGCTTTTCATTCCCCACTTCTCCTTGCATGGACGTTAAGCAGAGGACTGAGAAAAAGCATACGGCCACTCACAATCCTCCTTCATCAAGGTGAAGTGTGTTAAACATGTGCTTCACTCAGTGAACCCTCATTTACATTTTTGACATTTGGCCGCCTTCCTTCTACTTGCTAGTGCAATCCTCTCCCAACAGCGTGGCTCATTCTGTTTTCGAGGGACAAAGGCAGAGTCATCCCCTTGGGTAGTGCTAACAAGAACAGCAACCAGTACCAAAGGCCCAGAGAAAGGGTAAGGTAGAAGTCTCACAGCCCACTTGCCTTGTTAAGGCACTCCTTGTTTGCCTCCAGCAACCTGCCACTCAGAGTGAGCCAGAGATGGGTACTGCATTTTAACACCTTACAAAAGACTCTCCCAGTTTTTATGTAGTTGTCTGAACCAGTATAAGTTACTGGCAGCCATACTACAGAAAAAAGTTTCTAAGTTTAGCTGTCCCTTATTAAAAAAAAAAAAACCAAAACAAAACCCAAGAAAAAAAAAAGAAGCTATCTCATTTTGTTTGCAACCTACCATCCAACAAGGACATTGAAAGCTCTTTATTCTTTCATATAAGGAGGAAACAGCAAAATACTGTTCCCATTCTCTAACAGGAATTAGAATTTTCTAATATGAACAGACAGCTCTATTTAATTTCATGGTTTTCTGAGTAGTAAACACATAAAAGCACAACCTTTAAAATGAGAATATTTCCCCTTACATGCACGTCTTGCAGTTGTCAGCCTGAAACGCCATCTGCTATCCAATCACACTTTTTGAAGCTCTCTGCTACCAGCTTCCAGTTTTACTAACCAACTTAGTATCAGCAAATATTTTAGGAGGTTAAGAGTGTAAATTAAGATAAAAAACCAAGAACTCTCAGCATTTCCACAGTAGCACTTTTACCCCCATGGAGAAAGGGAAGACATGCATCCTTTGTTCCACTAGAGTGACTAAACAGCAGCAAAGTTTATGTAAAGGGGAGAGGTTTGTGCTAAGACCTGCACAGTTCAACATTTTCATATGCAATATAGAAGACTATAATATAGTTCCCTTTCAAATTTAGACCTGAAAGCACAGGTTCATACTTAAGTCTCACAAAGTCTCAGGATATGCAAACATAATGCAGGTAAAACCAAAGAAACCCCAAATTGTTCTATCAGCCCTAAGGCGTAGATCTAAAAGGTTCTTCTCAGGACTTCCTACAGTTTACAAAAGAAAACTAAGGGTGGGGGAAGCAATCAGAAAAGCCCTTTATTGAAGCAGGTCTTCAGAAATCTCTGCTTCACTGAAAAATATTTCCTCCTTCACAGAGCTACACTTAATTACCCTAATTTTAAAATATTCCAATTAACGGCTACAAACTGAGCATAACATAAATGAGGTTGCTAGACCTCCCATTCCTATCCAACAGGAAGGAAGTCTTCTTTAGGGCAAAAGTTACTTTTGCTTATTATCCAGCTGATAACTAACAAAATAAAGATTAGAAATCAACAATGGTATTACCATCCCACTCTTCCATCTGCAGCTGTTGAATTCCATATAGGTTTTTTTTCAGCTTCTGAAGAAGGCTTTTCTCACTCACTTTTCTGGGTTAAGATTTTAAACAAACAATTAAAGAGATTAGTGCATCAGGGAATTTAAAGTATCTTTTGCTGGTAATTCCTAAATAAGTGCAGGTGTTACTTCCTCATCACTTTGCTCTGAAGAGCAAGGAGTTTTAATGGAATAATGTGGCAGCTTATAAAATCATCACTGAGGGCGTAAAGATTTAAGAAGGGAATGTCTTAGTTCAGCAACACCAGTAAGGTATCATAGCTAGTTTTTAAAAAATTTCATTAATTCTATTTAGATCACGAAAATAAAGGTGCTTATTCAAAAGCTGATTGGCAATTCAAGTATTACTAACTACTGCCTTTATCCTTATTTAAATATAACAGAAGCAAAACCAATTATTCATGGAGAGGGAAAAAAAGCTGAACTTGGGTTTTAAGAGCTTTCTGGTATTCAGCTTCTGTTACCTTTAATCTTCCCTCTCGTGCGTTTCCATTCTAATTCTCCTATTTATCTTTGCCTCTTCTTCTGAAGGCAGTAACTCCTATAGTCAATATTCCTGTATTTGATGCTTGTCCAAATCCTTGTTACTTGATAACAACCACAAGTTCCTGCTTCACAAACTAGCCTTTCACAGCCTTCTGCTTCTGTATGCATCCCATCTGAACCACAACAACAGTCATATGTGTTTTCCATATCATTTTCTACCTTTTTTTTTTGTGAGAGAGAGAGAGGAAGTAGGTTAATGAGTTCTGATGTATTCAGTTATGCCAGATACTTACTCAGCTGGAACATTCACTGCAGAAGATGAAATCTCTCATTCAGATATGGTCTGGAGTTTTTTTACATAGGGCATCATAATAGTTTAAGTCCTTAACTTTAAAAAAAATTCCAAGAAAATTCCAGATCTGTTTAAATTAATTAACATAAAAAAAGAAGCCACAGCTCACTAAAACATGATCAGAAATAGCAACTTGACATTTACAAAAATAATGAAAGAGTACTGCAAGTGTAAACATTTTACTGAGCAGACATAAAAACAGCTTTAAAAGAACAACTGCTTTTACTATAAGCTGAAGTTAATACATTATAAAATCTGAAAACAACTTTCAGCTCTAGCTAAGATGCAAGAGGGTTCTTGAATACCATATATAACCACCCTGAAAAATACAAACAACAGACCTAGACAACTCACACAGGCATAATTTTATTCAGGAGGAAATAAGGAAAAAAAGCCCAACAAACCAACAACCCACCAAACAAAACCCCAAAACCTGAATTCATTCCACTCATTTGAAGTACTACAGCTGTTCCAAAGAGGCTGTGTTTACTCTAGTTTATTTGGATATTAAATGCAAGATAAAAGATCTCTAGGCAAAATGTAATAGATTGTATCTTATTTTTGGGAAATAAACAGATTCCAGAGGTGTGTTCCTGCCCAGCCAATCACGAGGCTGTTGTGCAGCTCTGCCACCTCTCTGAGCCCAATGACAGGCGTGAAGGGAAACTCGTTTTGCAGTTTGTCTCGGCGGCGCTGATGATGAATGGCTGCTTCAGGGAAAGAGATCAAGCTGTGTGGTAAATCTTTCTATTTGTTCCATTGTGCTTTTCTATTTTAAACAGCTGCAGTGATCAGTCTGGCACCTTACATTAAGTACATGTGAATTTCATAAGAGAAAACATTTATATAAGTGAAAACATGACATAGGTTTGTCCTCCCTTTATCAAACTGAACACTGCAGCTTCTACAAGCAGCTGCAGAAATTTACTATTATTTTGTATCTACCTTCCAGAAAAGATATGACATAACCATAGCTCAATTTTACAGCTCTTAGACAGTAAACTTTGCAGCCAGAGCAGGTTTCAAGACGATAGTGTTCTCTACCTTTCTTCCTCCTGCCTAGCTCCACTTTGCAATACAACTTGTAAGATGGCAGGAGAAGTAATGTGCAAACAGAGTATGTTTATTAGAATATGCCCTTCAAATATACAAAGGCCTAACCTACAAGCCTTACTTATCTTGTAACTGTGCTGAGGTTGTGCTAACATAAGGTATGCCAATCCAGCCTGGCTCCAAAGGTCACCATTTTAAAGGAATGCTTTACAATAAAGCTCATTACTGATTTGTAAGCTAAAAAGACTAGTAAACATACCAAGACATGCAATGGTTTGTCTTTTTTTTTTTCTCCTTTGGTTATAAACACCATTCTTGACTGGTCAGATTCCAGATGCTGCTTTCCCTTATATTTTCACTGTGTTGTTCTTTGCCTTCTGACATACTGTGCAGCACTGCTGTGTCCTGCTGAACAGCTTCCTCACTTCTCAAAGCTAGCTACATTTCAATGGCCAGGAAAAAAAAAAAAAAAAAAAGACTTAGTGTTTGATAAAAATATCTACCCTACCCCCAAACTGAAATGTTTTAGGATTTGAAGGAAGGAAAATGCAAGCACATGTAGATGCAGACCATATAATGGTTACTTCATATTACTCTGTTTCTCTCCCCCAATTTAAATTCAGTTTCTTTGAAAGTTTAAACACGTTTAGCCACCTTTGAATTAAAGTAATTAAAAGTGAAGTGAAATGGCAATAAAATGAAATTGCAAATAGCAGCACTGTAAGTTGCCTTTTCAAAGTCTCAAAAGAAATCACACCTCCTAAGTGAGATAATTTCTACCATATTCTATCTATAGATAAGTTTCTTCATTTTAATATGTCATGCTATAGAAGTTTTCTGAAGTGCAGTAGTGTATAAAAGCTAGCTGAAAGTAATTCAACTTCAACTAAATATATTTCTGTAACGTCATCCTAGTAGCTTGTCATGTAACTCAAAATTACTGTAAAGTTCCACAAGCATTATTCCCATTTTAGAGATAAGCAAACTGAAATGGGGCTATAACTCATGCAAGATCACACAGAAACTCAGAGAGTGGCAAGGCCAGGAACAGAACTAATCTCCCAGGCCATTCCTAGAACTGTTAAGCCCATTTCAACACTGCTGAAGCAGAAGAAGGTACATTCTGGGGAGAAATGCCAGAGGAAGATTTCTTAGTAAGGAGTCTTGAGAAGTCAGAGAGAACACTCACATTCCAAGTCCTTGAAAGATCAAAGTCTTGTCTATATTTCTGTCCCCTCCTTGCAATAAGCCAACTTGTTGAAAGTACCTTTCAACAGCAGGACACATGAATGTGACATCAAGTTGGCAAAGGCTTCAGAAGTTAAGATACAATCTTAATGGCTAACTACAGTATCTTTTAATTAGCAGAATTTAAAGCTGACAAGTTTATAGATTGATGGTAAAACTTTGCAAATACAATGACTGAACAACAAAATAACCACAATCCCTGTGTTAATCTCTTAGGAAGAAATCAAAATTATTATATTAGAGAACTGTCTGTACAGTTTATATTATTTAATAAGTTTCATTTTAGAGAAGATTTTAATATTTAAATCAGTTTTAAGGCTGTTAGAGAAACTTAGAACCTTAAGGTAGAATGTCAGGACAGGGACAGTAATTTTCTCTATTCCAACAGACCCAAAGTAGACATTTTGATTATTCTAATGGTAACACAATACACAGTTAAGTTATACTACCATGGGGTTTTCTTTTGGTTCACCAGTAAGGACTGGTAAAATAGTGCAAAAAGCCTCTGCACAAGCAGCTTGAAAAAGACAGGTCAAAGTAACACAGCAAAATCCAAAACAAACCAAAAATATTCTAGTACACTTACCTGCTTTCAGCAGTATCTTAGATTTATGCAGATAATCCTAAATTGTCCTACTCCGTTAAGGAGCTGCAACATTAAACTGTGACCTCCCCCAGGCTGACAGTTTTTCTTTCATTTGAGATTTCAGACAGTTAAACACTGTTTGCTTTATTTCCTCACCTCCCCACCCCCATGTCCTGCCTCTGCAGCACCTTTTTCTGTTATGCTATCATACGTCAGAGGGATGTGTTACTGCAGTCCTGCATCCTGCATGATGCAAGGATGTGCAATCTGGAAGGGCTGTTATTGATACAGTCCCAGCAAGGTATGTGCCTTATGGGCACACAACGTTGGGCAGATCCTGTCTGTACAGTCAATACAGAAATCAATACCTTTATGTAGTAAGTACCACTGGAACTGAACAGATCTTTAAAAACAATTTTTTGGTTTCATGACACGTCATGAAAGTTGGCATCATGCAACACTGTAGGAAAAGAGTGAGAAGCAAGAGCAATGAGATGACTTGATGAAGAATAGGGAAGGGAAGAGCTGAAAGGCATTCAGTTTAGGATACACTAAGGTAGTCATCAAGTCATCAGACGTGAATATGATCTATGCCCACACAGCTGAGACAGAATATGGAATCTGCAAATCAGAAACCTGAGAGGGTCTACCTCAAAAAAAATCAACAGGGAAAACACTGATGAGTTTGATGGTGTAGAGTAGCGTAAAAAAAGCTACAACAATAATATGCTGCACATTTAATTAACATGAACTTAGAGAATTCGCATCAAAATGCTACAGTTAAAAATCTTTATTAGTCTGGGAATAAAGACATTTATTGAATGGGTTTTACCATTCAGAGTGCTTTCATTTTCAGATTCTGCCAGTCTAATATTTACAAGTTCCACTCTTCCCTTACAATCCCTGGCTGTAGAGCTTAATGAAATG
Organism: Atrichornis clamosus; assembly: GCA_013400975.1. Lineage (NCBI taxonomy): Eukaryota > Metazoa > Chordata > Aves > Passeriformes > Menuridae > Atrichornis > Atrichornis clamosus. The sequence continues at coordinate 125,345 of WBMZ01006154.1, forward strand.
ATTGGCTGCTAACTGCCAAGTATTCTGGTGCCTTAGCAGGATATATGCACTGCATTCCAATAACATGATTTTATTTGGCAGTTGGTACAAAATAGGCATTACGTTATGATTCACTGCTCGGTTGTCTCAACAATCTAACACTGAATGAACTTCTATCTCCCTATCATTTGGTAGTCGGACTATTAAAAGGTTAAAATAGGCAAAGAAGTTTCAAAAGCTTCTTTCTATGGAAATCTTCATATTTCACAGGACACTTTTCAAGGACAAGAACACTAAACAATCAGCCAAAGGTGCATAAATTCCAAAGCAATATTTATTGTCTTACTAATAGCTAAAATTTCTCCCAATACCTTTCCCTACTGTGCCATATAAACACCCACACAAAGCTCTAACTCACTGAAAAATACTACTTAGATTTGAAAATATTCTCAAAGCTTCATGTTCTCACAAACTGCACGGACTACAGAATTTTCCTTTCCTGGCACATAGCAATAAATGGGAGATAGGACTGAACAAGCTTCAGAAAAGTCTTCCCAACTTTAGGAGCTACTGTGTTGCTCTCCCTCACCAACTTGTACTTCTCTTTCCCCGTCCAGAAACAGTAGCAAGACGTCTCGTTTCAACTCTGTCTCCACGAAAGAAAGCAAAACTACTACAAAGCATTACAAACTCTGCTCAGTTTTGAGCACTGCTCCCAGTACTGCTGCACAAGGCTCTGACTAGCTCCAAACTCACCCAAAGCAGCGAGCCTGAAAGCCCTTTGTCCTCCAAGAGGCTGATATCCTGAGCCAGAGGTGCAAACTTCTAGACTGTCATCTACTGAAAACCACATCTCAAATTCTTCTACTCTAAGAAGGAAGAAGTTACTAGAAGCAATGGAATCGTTTGAGCTTGGACGATGTCCTCATTCCATGACAGCCTAATGCCAGAGTTAAGCATCTGTTTTCCCCCTTCAGGTTATAAAGTGGTTCTTCTAAAAAGTAAAAGGTAAAGCTCACAAACCAACACTTGGACAATGTAAACTGTAGGAGCTCAGTGTTATTCCTGGACTCTGGTCCAGGTACAGGTCTAACTACACTCACTCAGGCCTCTATAAATCACCCCTTTCCCAACCATATGGGTCTAATAATGCATAAGGGGTCCACACGGAGCAAGTCACTGCAGGATAGATTAAATTAATAAATATTCACCATTTAGACTGGGGACATTCCCAGATTTCCAGCAAGGAGAAATCAAGCACTATCAGCAGACCATTACACAAACAGAGCCTTACTAGATAACATTTTGCACAAACTGCTGCTTTCCCTGGTTCTACACCCAAAGTGTAATGATCTACAATGAACGGCTGAATCCATCATTTCAAGGACATTGATAACTTTATCTTAAAAGGAAAGCTATGGGGGTTTCGTTTTCCTTTGGCTTTGTTGCTTGTTTCTCCATTTGATATTTTGAAGATTAAAACTTCACAGAAGAGGGAAGGAATCGCCAAAAAGGAAGTCTGCTAACCTGACAATGGGCCAGTCTTCAGTCTCATGCCAGCTATTCCAGAAACAACAACCAACCAAACAAAAAAAGCCCACACCATATTGAAGTTCCATATTTATAACTCTAGGCTTCTGATGTTCATGAAAGCTTTTACAACTAAGTAAAGTCACTAAACAGTCACACCAGGTATTGTATAACTAATGCATGTCACTTGGGGAAGGTAGGGGGAAAGCTATTAGGCCAGTCTGTGGGAAAACAGGGAAAGAAGTGGCCATCATCAGCCACCTTCTTTAATCTACTGCCAATAGATTAAACCAATAATTGTCTACAGCACCACTTGATGTTTGGTATTTGCTACATTTCCTTCCGTTCCAAAATCTTTTAAGAAGTTTTGAAGATGCTTTAGCATGCAGGCATGCTTTATCACAGAAGGAAAAGTGAATATTAATAAGAGCTCTTACCATAATTAGTTCACACAACTGCAAATAATCAATTTGTCACCATCTAGTGAGTTAAATCTTGTCACTTCAGCTATAGCAAGCTCCCCACTTGACGTGTTTTACACAGCAAATCAGACAAGTCAGTTTTTACAGATGAGTTACTCCAAAGTTAATGGTAATTTAGTTCATGTGCAATCATGTGAAGTTACCCTAAAATCAGAAGGCCTGAGTATGAAGGGAAGTGTTATAGAATACCCTGTGAGACACACTCAGTTGCTCTTCAGGTTGCAGATTTTCATGGTACTGTTCATAGAACCTCTGGCATTTCAGGATGCCCATGGCCATCCACTGTGAGCAAGATTCAGCTGCACACAGATCTATGTTTGAACAAAGATTTATTAAACAGAGTTGAAGCACAGTGTCACTAAAGAGACATGTATTTTCATCTCCTATTGTTCGATATAATTAAGGGATGGAGAAACAAAAAGGCCTCTGCATATTTAATATATGCTATTATGTCATCTAGTTGCATGTTTGCTCGAGGCTTACTTCATTTGGCCTGAATATAAACTTGGAAGAACTTCAGGTTCTTTTAATGCTAATGATCTAGTTCCTGCATAGTACAGTCAAGTGAAGAAGCTTGACATGGGAAAACTTAAATAGCAACTAGAATACACAGTTCTCTTCAAGAAGAATTTAAGCTTCACCCTCTATTAAACTCAGCCCAGTGTACAATACTTGTTGACACTGTTTTGCTCTCCTCCAGATTGTCCTGCTGGTTCTGTAACCCCGTTTCACTCACTTAGCTGCAATAGTGCAGGTTACTCACATCTCACTGCACTTGGATTTTGAAAGCAAGTTGCTTTCAAATCCACTAGAGACCAATTATTTCCTTTCTGGGTGCCAAACTGTTCTATGAAGTCTTATACAAACACCCACTGGTATTTTAAAGAACTGTTCTTTTCCCCTTATGGAAAGTTCTAGATGCAAACATTTTTCTCCAAAACTAAACATAAATAGAAAACTCACAAAAATACCAAGGGACACCCGGTTTTGGTTCAAACCTCCACCAAGAGCTTGTAGCACCATTCAGTTATAAAGCAAGAATGAACCCACAGTGCCCTCAAGTGTGAGGGGATATGAATTAGAAGAAGTCTGGAGATCAAGTAAGGGAGAGAAAATCTCTCAAGTCTTCAGAAAGGACCCTCACTGAAGAAAAAAATGCTTCCCTGTACCAGGGTGGGGGGGATAATTGCCCTTATGCATTAGGACAGATTATGTACTATTAACATCTTCAAGAAACAAAGGACAAAACATCTTCATTTTCCACTGTCTTATCAAATGCTTGTGAGCTGGAAGTTTCATGTGCATTCTCACCACAGGAACACAAGAAAGGCACTTTAGTTGTCTAGTGTAGAAGCCTCTAAATAGTATTTAAAGGAAGAAGTACCTTAGTGGAAGGTCAAATTTTACACTGTACAAACAAGTCCAATGATGCTTAAGACAACATTTCTTCAAGTGTCTGAATCTCTTAGTAAAGATCACACTTCACTCTGTCATCCAGGAACACAAAAGTTATATTTATTATAGTTTTACAGAAATCGAGGAGGGTAATCCACCTTAACTAGCATTCACAAAACCTGCAGGTCAAGTTGGAAGTCACCTAAATTAGACAACTGGAAGAACAGAAGACAGGAGTGCCTTATCAGTCTAATCTCTCACTGTGAGAGATTTCTGCCCACCACCAAAAGGCAACCGCATCTGATCAAGACCACAACCTCAAACCCCAAAACTGGCGCTCTCACCTCAACAGTGAGATCTCTTAAACAAGATAGAGGCCAAGTCCAAGTCATTAATGGGCCCAAGGTGATTTCACCTCCTCTCTAAAGTTAAGCTGTTTAATGACGGCAATGCTGCCAGCTCTTCCAACTGCATTACCTGCAATCCTAAAGGTGTTCACTGGCCCAGAAATGAGAGCAAAAGCTAGTCCAAATCTCTCATCTTGGGAGCCTAGGCATGTAAGGGGCATGACTTTGAACCACCTCAGGGAGAAAAGGCACTGAACCCAGAGTCCTCACTCTTTGGGAATGCTCTAACCACTGAGCTATTACTCAGGAGTGGGAGGGGTAGCTCTGTTTTGTTTTGTGCAAAGCCCATCTGATAGGTCTTCAGTAAACATGCTCCAAGTACACCATGTCCTGCAAGCCCTGAGAGGAGATAGAGGGAAACATGTAATCTCTAGATCCAGAGTGAGCTTACTTGAGCACAGGCATGGAATTATTGCCTGCTTCCAAACCTGAAACACCCTTAAGAATGGCTGAAAATCTGGTGAGGTTCTGCCTAGATGCTCACTGGCTTTAGCTATAGGGTTAGAAGGATCCTGAGTTTTGAGGCTCTGAGTTGGATCATAAACCCAAACTTCCTGAACTCAACTCCTGTCTCGACTGCATAATTGTCTTTCAGTGACTTAAAGAAAACCACAACCTTTGTCTTGACAAGTTATTATAACACAGGACAGAGGAATCCCCATGTTGGTGGCTGTAAGTCAGAAATCTGAAGGTATCTTATTCCATTTTAAAAAAACAGACAAACCCACCCAAAAATCCAAAAACCAGCCAACCAACCAAAAAACCCCCACCAGCCATTATATAAAACCACTAGGTTTTAAAAGCAAAGCATTCTGATGCTAGTAACTACCAGAAGTTGAGTCTACCTAGATGATTCCAACTTTCAATTTTTAAGTTTACATTCTGCTACAGGGAGAACTTTTTCCTGTTAGGTTTACCTTTTCTTACACTGCTATCTGTTGCAGAACCTCACCTCTTGTGAGCGATGTATCTCAGAGACAAACTGGTCAATGAAAATACTGCACAGTAAGCTGTCACAATCATGACCTAAATGTACACCAAGTGGCTGAATTGCCATTCTCTTGTAGGAGGCTGTAAGAAAAAGTAACAAACTGTAAGAAACAGCAGAGTATTGCATATGAGAACACCTCAAAGATACAAGCTAACTCTCTGTTGTATACATACAGTAAGGGAGTTGAAAAAACTTGAAGAGTATTTTCATTGAAGGGACCACAAGCTCCAGTAACCTTTCTTCCCCCTTCATTAAGTAGAAATACCACCCGTGTTCTGATGCATTAGAGACTGGTAGTAAAACTGTGGGGACACATGCAGTCTGTTGGGTCATTGCTACAGCCAGGGCTGAACTAAGTAGAGCACTTTTCCCACTGGATGAGGCCTTGCCATACAGCAGGATAAAAGCTAAGATGCAGCCAGGAAGTTTCACCATGCAGGGTCCCTTTGAGCATGGACCAGCAACTCCTGTGTAATGCACCACAGACACAGAGCATCTGTGAATACAGTTTCTTCCAGCAAGAGAGGACTGCCAAAGAATTCTCTTTCCCACCATCTTTCTTTATAATAGTGGAAATTAACAGTATTTAAATAGATTTTAGCCTTGACAAGGCAGTAGTTTTACTCTGCTTGAAATAGAAACAAGTAGCCCATAGCAACACTACCCACATAACATATCATTTTATTTAAGATAATACAGTTCAGCAGAAAAATTTATTTTATTCCAGAGATAGCTTAAACATGTTCATTGGTTAATTTTGTTTAATAGGAAAAGTCCCAAAACATTAAACATTAGCCCTCTCGTCCCAACTAGAGCCTACTCTTTTGTAGAGTCTATTCTTAGAAAGCTGGTTAGCTGCCATGTGCTAGTTTAAAATTCTTGACTGGTAAACTCAAAATAAAAGTTAGGAGTTATTCACCTAAGTTCTCTAACACTATCATTTCCCTCAAGGCTCTTCAGAAAGATCCCTTGCTAGGTCCTTCAGGAAAAGAAAACAGACTGATTATGGCTATTATTTTCACTTGCACCTATACTAGTATTTTCTGATTAGATCAAGGAAAGTCTACGCCAGGGCCAGCAACAGAAGACACCATCATACATACTTAGGACTGATTTCCTTCACAAACCTCAGCTTTTTGACCCCAACTCTTTCAGCTATTAGAATACCACTGTAGTTGGGTAGGGGATTGTTTTTGTTATTGTTTAGGCTTTGGAGTTTTTCTAATATGTGGGAATGTCTGCCTCCTGTGTTTAGAAGAGGTGAATTCTTGTCGTTAGTGCCTTCTCTCAGTTTTGTCTTTTTAAAGACATATTCATGCAAAGCCTTGATTAACACTATAGAGATAAAATCTGGGAAGTTTCAGTTGGAGATAAATACCTTACAAAACTAAAATACTGACAATCATGAATTAAAATAGAAATAGGTATGCAACTTGAATACAGTGGTGAGCATTTATAACTAATATAAAGTGCTGGTTCACCTATGATCACAAACTTCTTAATTCATGCATGCTTCTCTTCTCCCTTTCCTGTAACTGTGTCACTCATCATTGCTTTCATATCTAAAGAAATCAGTCAGTTACAATTACATTATTTCTAAATAAAACTAGCAATAAATCATCACAAATGAAAAAATACCTAAAAATATGCCCCATCTCAAGAAATTTTCAAGTTACTATTCTGCAACCAGAAACAGCATGAGACAACAAGGACAAAAGTTTCGTATTTCAAGAGTTTTAGAATAATACATCTCAATTCATATTGATGTTGCTCCAAACAAATCAAAACTGGAAATAAAACATGAGACATGAAGTCTCCCCCAAGTGTTCCTTCAAATTCATTACATCTTTCTGGAGCAGGTACACCAGCTTAAGTTCGTTCCATGGGGAATTCTGTGAAGCATGTAGAAGTGAGTAATGTCTATTTACTACTGTGGTAACTGGCACACCTGGTAGCCCACAATTAGCCAATTTAGTCCTGAAAACACTGCAGCTGCATTCATATGACATTACATTTAACCCCTAGGCCCCGCTAAAAGGTACACCACCACAAAAATAGAGACATTGTGCTTCAAAATTAAAATTTTCATTTAAAAATAAAGGAAAAATAACCCCCAAACCCATCCACAGCAATCTAATTAGATATGTTTAATATCATAGTAAGTTTCATCTGAATAAAGAAAAAATGCTTTGTTCTTGTGGTACATAAAAATTCTGTCCTAATTCTGTAGCACAACATGCTCTTTCCCCCTCTTCAAAAAAAGATCCCAGAAGCTGAAATTTAAAAAAGCCATATAAATGGGTACTTCATCCTAGTTTTCTGAAGTCAATGTATTTAGAAGTGTTCTAAAAAGAAACAAAAGATAAATACTGAATGTTATGATTGGAAAAATTATTTTAACATGTTTCAGTCTTCACCAAAATTTTGTTCAACTCACCTCATTAATCTAACTGGATTACTACTACTTACTTAGGGAAAATCCTTCACCCCACCTCACAGGACCTTCAAAGCTTCCTCCCTGCTTTGGCTTTAATATAAAGCACTTTTGGACTGAGGCAAATAAATTTCACAGCAGCTGGACAATAGGTGTTTTTTCCTAACTTGGTGAAATTCTAAGACCTCAGGTACTTATTTCTCAATGTGACATCTTGTCAATAAAAAAGACCTTCAGGATCAATTTAAGTTTTGAAATGAGGCAGAATGGGATTCAAATTCCAGTTCAGTCCAGATCCTACTCATACTTGAATGGGATACTCATACATCCAAGGCAAACACTCTAAAACTTTTACTACTTTGAAGGAAAATATGAAATTTCTACTGCTTAAGATCTACTTTGTCTGTTCAACTGCCCTCTCAAGTCATTCATCTGAGAGAGGCAAACCAGAGACTGGAATATGAGACCTTCATGCTCACAGCTTTTGGCTATTCTAAGTGTATTCTTCTATTCTTCATGGGACTTTCACTCATTACTAGGAAAGCCTTCCTCTGAAAGCACTTTGTCAAAAGCAGCACATTTTCATAAAAAGTTTTTATTTTGAGACAGCAATCAGCTTTATAACAACCAAAAAAAGCACTGATATCCCAGGAAATTCTAAACTCATTCTCAAAAAAACACACCACAGCACTAGTTCAAATATTGTGTTGATGCTGGCTGGATGCCAGGTCCCCACCAAAGCTACTCTATCACTCCCTTCTTTAGCCAGATAGAGAGAGGGAATGTAACAAAAACGTTTGTGGGTCAAAGTAAGGACAGGGAGAGGTCACTCACCAGTTACCACCACAGGCAAAAGAGACTCCATTTGGGGAAATTAATTTAAATTATTAACAATCAAATCAGAGTAAGATAATGAGAAATAAAACCAAATATTCAAGCACCTTGTCTTCCTGGCCTTAACTTCCCTCACACTTTTCTCTACTTCCTCCAGCAATGGAGAGGCACAGAGAATGGGGGTTGTGGTCAGATTACTATACATTGCCTCTGCCATTCCTTCCTCTGCTGCTCCAATGTGGGGTCCCTTCCACAGGAGGCAGCTCTCCATGAAGTTCTCCAAAGTGAGTTCTTCCTACAGGCTGCAGTTCTTCATGAACTGCTCCAGCTTGGGTCCTTTCCAATGGGATGCAGCCCTTCAGGAACAGACTGCTCCAGCACGAGAACCCACAGTGTCACAAGTCCTGCCAGCAAACCTTTACAGCACAAACTCCTCTCTCCATGGGGCTACAGGTCCTGCCAGCAGCCTGCTCCAGCACAGGCTCCCAGCCTCCTTAAGGCATCCACCTGCTCTGGTGTGGCTCCGTCCACAGGCTGTAGGTGGAGATCTGCTCCACCACAGACCTCCATCGGAACATCCCGCCTCACCATGGTCTGGACCACGGGCTGCAAGGGAATCTCAGCTCTGGTGCCTGAAGCACCACTTTCCCCTCCTCCACTGGCCTCGTCTGCAGAGCTATTTCTCTCACATATTCTCACTCCTCTCTTCTCTGGCTGCAGTTGCTACTGCCCAGAAGTTTTTTCCTCCTTCTTAAAATACATTACCCCAGAGGTGCTACCACTGTCACTGAGGGGCTCAGCCTTGGCCAGTGGCAGGCCTACCTTGGAGCCAGCTGGCATCAGATCTATTGGACATAGGGGAAGATTTCAGCAGCTCCTCACAGAAGCTACCCTCATAGCTGTCCCCCTACCCAAATCTTACCAGGCAAACCCAATACAAATACAGAGACAAGAGGGAAAAAAAAAAAATTAAAAATCCATTCTTTATAAAATAACCTGCCCAACACATTTCCTGGACTTCATTTCCACTATAAGAGAGAAATAAAAAAGATCATTGTAAGATACTTCCAGAGATTTAGAATTTGCTTCAATAATGAGAGTATTCCCTTTATGATGCTCTCCTGCAGATGATGCTAGATTTCCAAATCAGACCATACTCTGTGAAGAGTCATTATCCCATCTAATTAAGTGAAGGAAAGCAACTGCCACAAGAACATAATAGCTGTTACTCTTCTGTATTTGCTTATAATAATCAGATTGTTCCAACAAAATACTATCCAGCATGCTGATTCAATTCTTTATTCATTCTATAATCTTCAGAATTGTTAAGAACTCCAATAACTTCTTAGAAGAAGTTTCCCCTTGCCATCTCAAAGTTTCAGGGTTCAATATTCAGAAGCACAAACTATGTAAGCGGTATCATTCATTTTGAAAAGAAAATAGTTTACAGACTCTATTATCCACATGAAGACAGTCTTAGTCTGTTAGAGATGGAGTGCTTGATTTCAATGAGCACCAGAATCTACTGTTGCACCAGATAAAGGAATCGAGTCTCAAATGGGGCTATTAAATTATATTATCCTGGGTTCTGTTACATACAGAAGGAGAAGATATTTCACATAATATTATCCCTAGTAAAATCCCTTCCTTCTATTTAAAAATTAATTATGCTTGGCTTAAGAATTTAGAGTTAGTTCTTTGTTAGATTGCCCATCTCTTATATTATATATACATAAGAAAAACTTAGAGCACATGCTATTACCAATTTGATTTCCACTTACATTTCTTTAAAATTTTGGACAACAAAGGAACTCAATGCTTTTTACAAGTCCTACCTAGTTGGATTGCCCTCTTATTTTTAAATAAATATTCAAGTAGTACTGTAGCAGGATACTCTGCCCTGGAATGTGGTCAAGCAATATGGACAGTGTCCTATTTGCAAAGCTATCAGTGGTAGGCTGAGATCCAGCCATGTGCTGGTTTTGTGTTGACTTATGCTAAAACCAGTCTGGCTAAGTAACCCCAAAGCAACATCCTGATAGTGAGGAAAAGATTTGGCAGATAAGATGCTAAGCTGACCTGGAGATATATGACTGGCAGTCAGTGACTTTATTCTATAAAAATCCAGTTGACTTTCATACGGTTAGGTTCTTCTAATATATTCCTTCTTCATACTCCTCAAGTTTAAGAGATCTGCCCATGAGCATTGATATGGCAAGTTACATCAATCTCTACTTAATTATTTCTTCTTGCCAGTTTTAATATAATTGCTTTGAAATAGTACACTATCTTATCCTATACATACACTACTAGCAGTTTTAGCTTTAAGCTATGCAGTAAAGAATTCTGGGGCTAAGATTGGATCCAGCCACATTCAGACTCCTTTTGGAGAAGGGGTTTAGAAAGCAAGGGGGTCCTTCCTGCACCTCATGGCTCAATGGCAGGGCTTGTCCAATAAAGTTTGTCTGAGCTCCCACTCCACCCGTGACAAGTACATAGAGCAAATATTTAAAAGATTAGTATTCATGTTTCTGCTGAAGTTATGAAAACATATGATGATACAGGTTTGTATGTTTGTTTCTGTTACAGAATCAAGACGTCTCCTTATAGCTGCCTAAACCAACTACATATGAAAAGAAAAATCTCACACCAGACCACCACACAGCGCAGAACCAGACAGGTTATATTAGCTAAGGATAACCTGGGATAAGCGTGCACTAAAGCCATACCTTCAGCACAAGGTAGTAGACTTTCACTGAAACTTTCACTGGCCCTCCCACACCAGCGTCCCTAATAGAAAATCTGAGAAGATATTTTATTTCTCAAAAGCCATGGGTGTACCTCTAGAGAAATTCAGTTTTCCAACACAATTAAGAACAGGTTTAGAAGACAGTATTAAAATCTGACTTTCTTTGTAAAGTGCTTTAGTTTTTTCAACGTCACAACATTTTCCCAAGTACTTTTTAGCACCTTTTTTTTGAGGGAACAGACAGCAAATCATTTAGCTTCCATGTGAGATTTTCAGAAGAACTTTGTAATCATCTTAGCATGTTTTTTTGCACATGCATGCAGATTAATTGCTACTGGAAATTACGTTTGAGCCATGTGGCTACCCTACCTCAGAGATCTGACATACAAGAATTGTACCTCCCCTCAATACTGCTCATACTGCACTGCAGACCTTGGGCTCCAAACACAAGTGGAAGCCACATATATGGAAAACATACCACAGCTTATCACTACAAAATTATTTTTTGCACTGGAAACACCATGAAGCAGCCATATTTTCCACTGCCCTTAGGAGTAATGATTTGCACCCTGAATTCAGAGTGTATGAAACCAGCACTTTTCCCCAGTCTCTTTTACCATCATGCACAAACATACAGCTAACTCTAAAAAGTAGAAAAAACCCCAAAACAGTCTATGCTCCAGTATCAGGTATTCACTTAGTGCATAAGCTACAAAGAGTTCACTACTACCTTTAGAATCTAAAATTAAGATATTTTACATTGTGCAATGCAAATGGTATCTTCTGCATTAAAAAAACCAGCTTTCATTCCTAGTGAAACCTTACTCAATAACTTGAATCCTTTAACAGAAAGGCCTTACACAAAATAATTAAGGAAAGACAAGCAACAGTTGACATTCCCAATTTAGACATACTCTTCTGATAGATTACAGACAACATCAGCCAAGCAGAGTTGCCATGTTCTGAATAGTTAGAAAATCAACACTACAAGCCAAGATACCGATATGCCTTCTAAAAGCCAGACAAAAACATTTCCATTTGGCTTATTTTCCTGCATTGTGGAACAGAACAGTAGTAATAAAAACATCAAAATTAAGCTTCTCTTATAGAACACTATTTACACATCAATTTCTAGGTAAATATATGCAACCATTACACACATAACTCTTTAAAAATATGTAATCTACATGAAGTTATAAGGTTTCCAAAACCTTTTCTGCAACCCAAGTAGGAAGGGCAGAATGGACACTAAAGAAGTTACCGCAAATATCAAAAGCAATCTTGTCCTGGTAAGGACCTATCTTCATAACATGTTGAGCTCCAGAAAACATTTTGTGCCCAGCAGCTGCCAAATATTTAGTACTGTTAAAGGAACATAAGCTTGCACTCAGCATTGATTCGAAATTCAGAGAAACAGAAAGTTTAAGAAAAACTCTTTCCTCTCTTCAGTCTCTTTCTTCCACATGGATATCAGTGCGAAACCAGTTTAGAACTAAAATTTAAATAAATGGAAAATCCAAACAAACAGTTTAATCTGAGTGGAATGTGCTGTTGGCAAACAGGCTGCATTGAAAGCTAAAAGTTTTGTTGCACCAAAACACCAGGAACAGGCTCAGCAACAAGCTGCAATGGAAAAAATGTTTCAGAAAAGAGGTTCTCCTCCTCCCTAAAACAAACACCCTCCCCGCTCCCCCATAAAAAAGAAAACAAACACCAAAAAAATGGCACACAGGAAAGGCTTTAGAGCTTTAAATAAGTTTGCATTTTCAAGTTTTTTCCTCCTTTGAATAAGTATCATATTATCCCAAGTTTACTCTCCAGGAGTTAAAGAATTCTTGACAAAAATACTTGTTTCAGAAGAAAGCCATTTAAAAACAATTCAATAGCAAGCAAGACTATCCCAGGGAGGGAAATTTGGCTAAAATGTTATTACACCTTGAGTATAAAGCTTAGGCCCACAAAGCCAGTCAGCTATTTAGGTAGACAAAAGACTCGCCAGGAAAGACCTGCAACAAAGAAAACTGCTGACTTCAGAAAGCATCGAATAATGAAGAAAAGTTACAATTTCTAATTAATTTACAGAAAAAAACAACCACATGTTTTCAGATGCATTGTGCTTTCCTATAGTACAATGCCTGAATTGAAAGTAAGTTCTTGTAGTTGCACAGAAGGGAGACTTATCAGATTATATGACATAAGTAGCATCACCTCTATTTTTAAAATACCAGCCTAATGTATTTTAGGGTAATATTCTTGCACTAGAACACAACACTGGGTGATACTTTTAACCCAAAATTACATGAAAAAACAAGCTTGGTTTCTCCATAAAGCTGAAGTAAAATGGTTAATTATTTACTAGGTTTAAATAGAACTAAACTAGTTCACCTCCCCAAACCAACTTTTGGCAGTAATCTGACCTAAACTTTACAGAAAAAAAAACCCCAACAAAACCAACCAAAAAACCCAAAGGAAAAAAAATTAAAGTCAAAGTCATTGAAAACATCAAGAAAACAGTAAACAAGAAAGAAAGCCACCACTTAACATTTTGGATTTAATAAATGTATGTAGCTTCAAGTGAAGATTTCTGTTTCACTTGATTTCTGGACAGAGACCTAAGCTTTTCCCACCCTCCAATCCCCCTTAAGCTGTAAACAATTTACTGGAATAGAAAACCATACTGACAGCAAACCATATTTTTGGAAATTTAAACACTCAGTATCCACAGGAAAATATAATCAAGCTTTCAAAACTATTTTTTCTGGCCCACAATGGTATATTCAGTACTTTTCCACTATGTTTATTTTAAAAGGAGAAGCCCTGACCTGAAGAAAAAGTCAAGAGTAAGATGACAAAACAGCAAGTATTTCTTCAGTGCTCACTTTCCACTTGTCACAATGAGACAATGTAATTTTTTTAAAAGTAATGCACTTTGGTTAAGCTAACAGAAGAGATATTTTACATAACCTAGAAGTCCATAATTTTTTTTTACTAAATATTGTATGCTAATTTACAAAACATTCCAAAATGTTAGTGCTTTTCACTTTGCTTGAACATCTCGAGATGCATAGAATTTCCCCATATGTGAGAAAAAAGCATCCAAATGTATGCCAAGAGCCCAAAATGAAGACAGTTATTTACATAGTAAATAGGAAAAACAAACTATAAAATGAAAAAAAAAAAGGAAATAGAAATAAACTGGCCTGGCAACTTAAAGCAAGGGAGAACTCCTACCAAAATCAATGCAGAGAGGGGAAGGGCCACTGCTACCTATACACTATTAGTGTCAGAGCAAGAAAAACAAAGATCTAAATTGACACTGGAATATGAGTATAGACTGGAAAAGATCATCTCCAGTTAAGAGATGAAATGAACATCCAGCTTCTAGAATTACCTCTAGAAAGAGAAACAGAAGCAAAAGGAAGTAAAAACAAAACAAAAAAAAAGAGCCCATACAACTTATCAACTGCTAGATCAGGAGAACAGATGCTGTTATTTACAAAATGCATTCAAGCTGAAGCATTTCTGGTTTCTATAGGTCTCTAGAATATTTGCTCCTATTTAAAAAAAGGAAACAAACCTTTTTTTATCTAAGCCACCAATGTACAACCTGTAATTGCATACCTCATTACTATACAGTACATGATGAGGAAATGTTTGTGTTCGATTTCTTCAGTTTTAAAGCACTTCAGTGCAGTCAAAAAATGAAAATCAACCAAGATGTTATCAAATGTGTGCTTTACTATTCACTTCTTTTGAAAATAAAAATTCTAGTTATGGTGTCCTGAAAACCAATTCAGCAGAATCACAAAAAACTCATAAATTTACAGATCAAGTTGTTTCAAACAATTATAAGAAAAAGTTGACTAAGCGAAGCTCATTTCCATTCAGGAAGAATGGCATAAAGTTAGCATGGAAAATTATGGAGAGGCTCCAAACACAGACACAGCATTAGAAGTGACCCAGACACCCTACTTTACATCACTTTGAGAACCTCCACTGTTTTCAAGCAACTCTTTATTCCAACTAAAGACATTCCCAAGGTCAGGCAATTCTGCAGTTGACAAGCTCAATGAAAGAAAATTTTCCTTCATCTCTCTCAATAGACTGAAGCCTTAAGAAAGGAGGCAAGTAGGCTGAAGGAGGGAGAGGCAAATAAGGCAATCTAAGTCTTACTGACAATTTACACTTTTAAAAAAATATGTTCACACCCCTGCTCAGAATATTCCCTGACATGTCAAGTTTAAGTCTTCTTCCTTAACTTCTTCAGGCAGCCTTGCCCCACACACGTGATACAGAGCCATCATCAGAACGTGTTTACAATAAATAATGCAGAGGTAGCAGAAGCTGTAAATAAGACTAATCATTTAAAAGCATCATGTCATTACTTCAGTATTCTCTCCCAATATTGAGAAAAGCAAGAGTATTTGAGCACCACAAAAAAAACCCCTAACAGACAGATGTTTTCTGAGCTAGTGATCTCGTAAAGCAACACGTGGATTTTGAAGGGAGCACCCTACAATGAATACTTAAATCCATTCCACCCACTGGCTGAAAGAGACAGAACATACTTTAGCTGTGAAGTGAACTCACAAAAAAGGATGTTTTAATTCACTTTATATAAGAGCACTCTGGGAAACAGAAACTGATTTGGGTGTTGGCATTGTGCTAGGAGACCAGTCAGCTTCCATGGATCAGATTCACCACTACCAGTGAGGATATAATATTTAAATTCGTAAGCTTGAGCAGACTATAAATTTCAACTGAGACACCTTTCTATGGTGGCTGATCTACAGTAAGCATCACAGGGGAACACCCTATCATGCAGCAGAACACAGTCAAGTTAACTTGGACAAAAACCAAAACCTAACAGATCTGCCTAGCTACAGGTCTAAAAGTTCACTAAAGAAAGTTACTCGCATTGTACAGAAAGGCGAGAAAAGACTTCAGACAAAGTTATAAAGTCACTTAGCAAAGATTACACCAAAAGAAGATTAAAGATTTGGAAAGTTAGCCAGTCTTCCATAACGAGAGTCATCAGAATAAACCATTTGAAAGTAAGGAGCATAATTTTCACCCTTCTTATTCTTAACAAGCATGCACCACAGAGCTCAGACATGGAGCAAATTGAGCCACAAAGCAAAGAGTGAATTCTCTTGTGAGTTCACATTGCTAGAAACAAAATCTAGCAATGAAACAGAAAAGTAACTCCTATTTTATGCTTAATGGATACACACAGGGAATTACTACCTCCTCTCCTGGCAGACGCTTTATTTGTCCTACCACTGTGGCAGAGGAAGAGGACACAATATCTGCTTTGGCTGTGACTAGAAGTCTTCCCATCCCTTCTGGATGCTCATTTAATTTAAACCAGTCAAGTGTTTTGCCAGGATTTGGAAAGGTAAGGATATTCCATTCCATGTCCTCTCCCAAGCAAGTCTAGATCTCAATCAGTGCCTGAAGGTTTTAAGACAAGAAGATATATTTGGCTGCTGACATGACCCCTCTATTCTGTGCCATAACAGCCCTCGGCAAACTATAGAATTCTGTTACATTTATCCACTAGAGCAATAGGCCTGAGAAAACAAAGAGGTACTCAAAGCCTCCCTTCCAAGCCCACCTGATGCTTTTATGTAAGAGACAGGTTTCAGACCACAAGTTCCAGGCTATTTGTCTGGTAAATAATCTCGAAGATCAAAAAGAAAGGACTTAGATGGTGCCTGAAGTCCCTCCAAGCAGTTACCAACAGGAAAAGAGGCTGGAAAGAAAAAGTCATCCAGGTTAGCAATGTTCTGCCTTTCCCAGGGAGAGATCGAATAAGCGTATCGCTCCTGCCGGATGTTTAAGAACAGTTTAGACAAAGAGTTCTTGTGACTAACATGACTGCATAGTCTATGCCATTGCATTACTATCCTAATCTTGACATTTTCCCCAAATGTTTAATCCAAGTCTTTCTGGAATTCAAGATCAACTGTTCGTTCGTTCATTCTAGCTCCTTTTTTTTTTTTTTTGGCAGCAGCAGTCTTTTCATCCCTTTTCATTCCCATTCTTTGGGAATATACTATCCTAAGCCTACTTTTAGCTGACCATACCACCACTAAGTACTTCAAACCTTCTTCACAAAAAACCCAGAGGAATAGAAGATACAAGCTCACATTAAATATTAAAGAAATTTTAAATTATATGGCTGCTGTCCAGTATTCTCACTCCCCCTCCCAGCTTGTACTCTACAATTTAACTAAGTGTAAAAATTTGTTAATCAAGACTTTGCTGGACAGGACCTTGCAAAGTCTGTAACAAGTACTTGTCACCTGGCCTCGTTTGCCTTCTGGGGATGGCTTTCCAGCTAATTTTACTCTCTAAAGAGTAATCTATAGGTCGCAATTCCCTAGCTTGTTAATAACACTATCACATGAACATTGAGGACTCCAATAAATCAACCTATTAATATTATAGAATCTCTCTGCATCACGAGGCCTGTTACTCCATCACAGAAGTAGCAGCAATGTTGGACTTAAAAGAATTTATCCTGGATAAGTCTGCTTCGGCTGTTGCTCAACTTCTTTTCCTAGGCACTAAAAATGTGTTCCACCACAGGTCCAGTATTTTTCCTTTGAGCTACAATTAAAATCCACCAGCTTCCTCTTCATCCCATCCCATTTAGCCCACACTGAAGAGGTATGCACCAATTAATCTGAGACTCCTACTCCCCTCCACTATCTTGAGATTGCAATCCACTATATGAGATTGCTTCAGCTAGTTGGGTTTTTTAAGCACCTTGGAATTAATTTCATCATGCCCTACCAGCTTGAAAATCTGTTGCTTATCCAAGCAACCTACAGGTTTCCCCTCCCCACCCTCCAGCCCAGGAAGGTACTATGTACACTTTTATCATGGCAAGGGACTACATGGGCCGGATTAACTGTTTCAAAAAACATTTCAATCACCTCAGCATTATCTGTTAATCCATTAATCTGTGGATCTTTTATTTCTTGCTTTCTTCCAATATTCAGTTTAGCTATGCCTCCTTATGTTTTTGACCATTCTAGATTTATTCATACATCTTTGTGCACTTTGCATCTTCAGCAACATACTCTTTCCCATTTTCTGTATGTTTCTTTTGTTTACATCAATGAAAAGATCAATAGAGAGCAGAGTTCTTTTTTCATTATTAATTTTCACCTTCAGTGTAAGTGTTTGATATCATTACATCACTTCTCAAAGAGGCTGGCATTATTTTTCTCTTCCTTATATTTGCCCCAAATAAACTCTGCATGCCAAATTCTAAGCTTTTTGACATTTGTGGATTTTATTCTGCTGTTATCATCTTTCATTCTATGTAGACTAGCATCTTGTTGCACCTGCAGAACCTGCCCCGCATCTATGCATTCTCTTTATTAATATAAAAAACTATTTTTATTAATTTACATACCCATGGTATGTTCTGCTGAGTCTTTTCCATTGGACGAGAGATTTTAATTACCAAGTCTCACCCTTTCAGTGATTCTTCTCCAGCTATGGACATACACCTTGTATTTATATTCCAGTCACATACATCTAATTGATCCGATTGAGGCTGACAGAAGACTTTTAATGAGCATGTGTTTAGACATTCCACTGCTGTTCTTTCCCAATATATTTGGGATGGTGTGCAGATACCCAGCACACTAGAAGGAATGACACACTACTCTGCAGGGTCATAGGCAATATGCAGTAAATATGTGCAAACTACCCCATGAGCAAGAATTTATCAAAACCCTATGATATATATTTGGGGTTTGAGTTCAAAAACTATTCATCAAATATTTTCAAATGCAAACATTGAAACTGTTTTCACTCGGTTAAAGCATTGCAATTGAAATACCTTTACACTATTTTAAGAATTATCTATTTGGTTAAAGCAGCTTTAGGACCTTGCTTGTATTAATAAAAGAAAAACATTTTAATTGGAAAAAAGGGGACTAGTTTGGTGACACTGTCTTTGTAATAACTCTTACAAAAACAACTTGTCTAATCTAAATGGGAAAATAGATATATTCTCTTAGGTGAAAAAGTATATGTTACAATATAAAAATATATATAGCCTACAACAAGAAACTCATTATGCTGAATGTTAGTCAAATCAACAAGAATTTATGTTTAACAATAATTTTATAGATTCTGATACGAGCAGTATTATTTATTAATAATAGCATTAATAACACTATTTATTAATAGCAAAGAAGAAAGTTGCACACTTAGCATTCCACCGTATATCAGAGGAATTTTTATCCAGAAAAAAAAAACCAAACCCGTAACAAAGGCAGGCTTAGAGGGATGCCACGCTGACACAGGCTGCTGCCAAGCCTGCAGCTTACACCAGCCATATAATGCATTCTACCAACTTGCTCCAGACACAAAGCTGCAAAAACACCAGTAGCACAGTTGCTCATGCCTAAATATTTGCTGATTGCCCCAACAGGCAAGAGGGCACTAACCCAAAAAAAGAAATAGCAATCAGACCACATGGAAAATTCTAATCTTTGATTTTCCTCACTGATTTGCTGGGAGCAAGGCTGAAAGATGAATAAAGCACATTTTACAACTCTCCATTTTGAGGGGGGTGGGGAGGGATAAAAAGAAATAAATCAGTCCAGGCTCAAACTACTAGTCTGGGTTGGACCACTCCGAGAGAGAGAGAGAAGGAAGAGAGCCCCAGTTCACAGGAGAACTCTTGGGTTCAAAGTTGCCTCTCCTGCCCTGGGCTCGATGTCATTTAATAACTTTAGACAGCATAATGGTACATATTGCTGTGCACTCAAGTATTGTTTCAGATCCTAAAACAGAGACATAAAGTAATACAAGTGCCAATGATGTTCTGAATAGGATTTCGCATTTTTACGTTACTAAGCTATTTACCTTTGGAATCACTGTTCAAAGCCACAACTTCTGTGGAACGATTATATTTAATAATTTGCTTTATCTGACATCCTCACTGCAGAGATCTGAACAAAATTTGTCTTGACCGTGTAGTCAACGGAAAATCATTTCATGCCTGACAATAGTCCTCAGCATCCAAACCAGAATACTTCCATGGGATCATTTCTTCAACAAATACCGATACAAAGATTACAATGACAATTTTAATTTATGAGTACAAACACAAGAACTAAGATTTCTCACTCTAAATGCATAAAGTATAGCATACTTCTCTCTTAGATCTATATTTTTGAAAAAGAAAAGTTACAAAAGCAGCTTTTAAATATTTTTTAAAGCGATATTATATTTGATTCTATTTTGCTTACCTTGCTGTTAAACTTTTACTGCAGCTTGTGCATCTACAATTGGTTTCACATCTATTAAATCCCTCACACTATGTTTATTAATCAAGCCAACTATGACCATGGCATTTGAACTTGAACTTGCTGTATGAAGATGGGACATTTTCTGCCAGAACTTTTTGGCATAGTTAAATAATGCTAGTAACAAAGTTTCTAAACAAGACTAATAACTGAAGAGGCTACTAACTTCAAATACATAAAAACCTAAAAGGGAGTCATCAGGTCATCTATTCCGACCTCCCCTCAAAATATAGGTGAGAGATCACCATCTGTTTGGCTTTTGAATAGGCTCTGGTATCTTGAACATGACAAAAACAAGTCTTCCCTTAGCAGTCTGTTCCAGTGACTCATCATTCTCAGTGGTAACAGACTCACTTCTCATTTGAAGCTTTAACAGGGAAGATGCTGTTGCAAAGGTTTCAGATTAAGTTTTCAACTTAATATTCAAGTCTGGGGTGGTTTTTTGTTGTTTGTTTATTTCACTGGCTTCAGTTTTTAAAGAAAAGCTGTCAAGCTTTTCACTTAGACCATGTGAAACCATCAGCTCCAATAAAATCTTCTGTGAGAAAAACACCCCATACAGGCCAAACTGTATAAAATAAATTGTATTTATCACATCACACACTATTGAAAAGTTAGACAAAGTAAACAGAACCTCTTTCATCTCCAATAATCCAAACCCAGAATGTGTTTCTACATATATTATAATATAAAATGATTATGTTATATATAATGTATAAATTATTACATAATATTTTCATATATTATTTGTCCCTGGATTCCCCTATATTCAAACCGTTAAGGTTCAGGGAGAAAAAACACAATAGTGAGAATCAGGCAGTTAACTCCAAGCACAGCTCTATGTATTCACTTGTGAATAAAAGAAATACACGAATTTCCTTTTCCTACTCTGCAGCAAGTAGTATTTTTAGCAGAGCTGACGGACCCGTTGATATAAGAATTCCAAGACCTGCGCAAAAACCTGAGGTGAGCAAGAGAATCGCAATGTGAGTAACTATAATTAGACTCTCAGAGTGGAAGAGTACAAAGTAACATTTATTTTTGTTAGCATTAGGTCAGTAAATGTAATCCTCTATTGGCTAGGCCGGCTATGAGCTATTAAAAAAAAATAGTTTGGATCCTATTGATTCCAGTGGAGAAACTATTTACCAATAAACAACAAGAAGGGAATTTTGACGGGCTCTGGCTTAATAACCTTGAAACTCATATGGCTTCTATAAGCTCCAAAACTTCCCATCAATATTTTCAATTAGCCACCTCGAATGTTAATATTCAAATCTTTCCTGCTTTTCTATTAAAGCCAGCCTGGTAATACCATAGCACTGGTCATACACACTGAAACTAGAGTGTTAAAGTTGTCATTTTTGTGCTTCCTTGGGGATGCCCCAACTTTCCAGCCATTCATCGCCAAATCCTCTCTGCTGGATTGCACTGAAAGACTTCACGCTTTTTCACAGAATCACAGAGGAGTTAGGGTTGGAAGGGACCTCTGGAGATCATCCAGTTCAACTTCACTGCCAAGGCAGGGTCACCTAGAGCAGGTGACAGATGAACACGTCCAGGTGTTTTCTGAGTTGTCTCCAGAGAGACATTTCGCCCCTGCCTTTTGATCACGCTTTTCCAAATGTTTATTCAGGGAGAGAGCCGTAATGGTGGAGAGCATTTAGCACGTATTAATTGCACAAATAAATTTGACAGGGCGGGTCAGACGCCCACCTCGTTGCACAGATGAAAACCGAAGGTGCCCTGCGTGGGACCGAGTCGGGTGCTCTCCTGGCCCCGTCTCAAAGCCAAAAGGGGTGGTCTGCCGCGCTCACCTGCACCCCGCTGAGGATGGCCTCGCTCTTCTCCCTCACGTCGGGGAAAGGGCACCTCTTGGACAGCATGAGCAGGCGGGCCAGCGCCTCGCCCAGCCCGTCGCGGGCGGCGGGCGCCGGCAGCCCGTCGGCGGCCGCCCCGGGGGCGATGCTCTCGGCGCGGCGGAGCACGGCTTGCCCGATAGTGTCCAGGGCGGCGGCGCGGGCGGCGGCGTCGCGGCTGCACAGCCCGTCCCAGCGCACCTCGCCCTCCCGCTCCTCCATGGGGCCGCCCGGCTGCTGCTCCCCCGCCGCAGCCGCCGCCTCCTCCTCCTCCTCCTCCTCAGCAGCCCCGGCGCGGCCGCCCCATGGCGGGTTCCCGGCAGCCGCCAGCCCGCCCACACAGACGACGACGAGCGCGGCGGCGGCGAGCGCAGAGCCCGCTGCCCGCGCCGCATGGGGAGCAGCGCGGGCCGCTGCCCCCGACTGCCGCCGCCGCCCTCACGCGCCGGGGCTGCCGAGCGAGCGGCGCCGCAGGGGCTTCGCCTTTCCCGGCGGGGAGAGGGGCGGCCACCACCCCGCGGCGCCGACGGCTCCTCCTCCCTACCCCGCGCATGGAGGGAAGGGGCGGCCCCGGCCCTGCCTCTCTCCGGACGGCCCCTCAGCCCTCCCCACCGCGGCCGCCACCGACCCCCAACAATCCTCTCACTCAGGGTAGGGGGAGGTAGCTCCGCCTAGCACGGGGAGCCCGCATGACAGACATGCCGACCAGCCAGTCGCCTTTCAGCGCTCCCCGCCGGGGGCCAATCGCAGCGGGGAACGGAAGTGTCCGGAGGGAGTGTTGGGATGTGTAGTCCGGCCGAAGGGCGGTGCTGGGGAACCCGTGGGGAAGACTACGCGTCCCGGCAAGCAGCGCGGCGCACGGCGCGGATCCTGCCAGGGAAGGGTAAGGGAGGGTGCGCCCTTCGGTATACGTGCCGGGTATTCCCGTTGTCCTATTTGTTGGGATTTTGGGATATTTTGTGATTCATCGCAACAGGTTATGGAGTGCAGATGGCTGGCGGAAGCCGGGGTGAAGCAATCACCGTAGCGGGTTTGCCTAAGAGCTCTGCACCGGCAAACACTTAAGCACGTACGTGTTTTAAGCGGCCGCGAAGGCGTGTCAGAGGCGGAGCCTTCAGTGTAGCCTGCTTTATTGACTTTGTCCCGTATTAAATTTCTAAAATTCTAACAAAAGAGTGGGCTTTGTTTCTCACATATATCCATACGTTTATATGTACCTGGAGGGAAGGTGCAATGAGGACAGAGCCAGGGTGTTTTCTGTGGTGCCCAGTGACAATATCAGAGGCAATGGGCTCAAATTGAAACACAGGAGACTCCCGCTGAACATTAGGAAGCACTTTTGTACTGTGAGTGTGACCAAGCGGTGGCACAGGTTGCCTGGAGTTGTGGAGTCGCCATCCTTGGAGATATTCAAGAGCTGCCCAGACCCAGTCCTGGGTAGCTGTCTCTGTGTGGCCCTGCTCCAGTGGGGGGGTTGGACCAGATGGTCTCCAGGGATCTTTGCCAACATCAGCCATTCTGTGATTAAGTGTAATCTGTCACCAAGTGGGCTAGTATTGCTGTTTGCCTTGATTTTTCTGCAGGGAAAAAAGGCACTGTTTTTGATAAAGTTAAATTTCAGCCAAGTCAGTTCCTTGATCCAGTTCACCTCTTGGCAGAGAAGAGAGGAAAACAAGGGCAGAAGTGTTTGCAGCTGTCACATTGAAGCAATCATGAAACTAAGATTTTGAGTATACGGAAAGGCAAAAGAATCCTTGGAAGTAAATCAGAAACAGGAGACTGAGCCTGCATAGGGTCTTGCATAATTATTTTTGGTTTCTCACATACACATTTCCCATTCTAAAATTCAGTCCTCAAAACTGAAGTTAAATGAAGAACAAGCTTCTCTTATGCCACAGAAAGACACAGAAACCACTTCTGAGTCCAGGAACAGAGCTGGGGCTGGCTCACCAATGCCATCCGTCAACAGCTCTTTTATTTGTAAAGAATCTGGTTTCTTCATCTGACATTCCCTTTGTTTTCTGGCCCTATTTCTTTGAAACTTGCATTTACCTGTACCTTTCAAGGAAGACCAGTCTCTTTTTTCCCATAAAATCCTTTCTGCAAGGAGGCTGCATTGCCATTGTTCAGCAGGGTGGACAGGCCTGGACTGCTTCACACAGCTGCTTCCTCTAGGCCTTTGTCACCCGAGCGAACAATGTTTCTGCCAAAATCATCACTACCTGTAATAAATATGAGTCCTGACTTCTCTAAGCACTTGAGGCCTCCACCCATCATAACTGGTGGGTTCAAAGAAAATAATTCTATCAGTGCCTTTTATGTTGTTGGAGGTTTTTTTGTTTTATTTTGTTTTTGCATTATCTACCACTTCAGCTTCCCATCCCGTTCTGTTGTCACTCATTATGGTCTCCCATTTTCCTGTGAATGGGCATGTCACATATGTTTGCTTTATTTCTATCTAAATTTTGTTCTTCAGAAGCTGGATAGATCTTACTTTTCCCATTATAACTTTGCACATGTTGGGAGTCCCTGACAATGACTACATACATCCACAATTAATAGAGTGAACCAGAATCAGAATTGGCGCTTTGGTGTTTCAGACTTTGGTACAGCTGTATTCACATGCTGAATACTAAGATTGATTGAAAGTCACAGCGCTGCTTTTTATCTTTTAGAAGTTGTTTTTTTCACTGGCTCCAAATGAACTCTGGCTACAGGAAACAGATTGTGAAACTGGCTCCAAGGCCTAAACTTCAGATTTCAGCCCTTTGTTTTATAGATTTTAATGTAGTACTTAGGTAACAGAGATGAGGATGGCTTTTTTTTTTTCCAGACCAAATCTCTGCAATTTTCTGATACCAGGTCAGGCTTCTTTATGCACTGTAAGACATTGTGGAAATCAAGGTCAAAGGCTACCAGTGGAATTAATCAGAGCCCAGAGTTAGGGGAATGTGTTTGTTTGATTTGCGTGTTCACTGACTGAAGTTAATGTGCTTGTTTTTGATCCCTAAAGAATGGATAAGAGAAACGGAGAATTATGAAGGAAACAATCTGGCAACTCATCCAGAATTAGAGCAGTTGAGTTTTCAAACTGATAAGCTGAAGAAAAACAAATTTGTGGCTGTTTTAAACCTCAGTATTTCCTTCCTTCATGATTTATCAACTTCCCTCTTTTTTTAACTAGATAAGGGCTTCTATAGCCGTATGCAGATGATATCCAACAGCAGAATTATTTTTGAAAATACAATGTCTAGTAATTGTATTAATGTCCTTTCTAAGATATAAGATCTAAAATATATGATATTTACTTTTAAAAGTGCATTCTGGTTTCTGTTTGTCACAAAAGAGCACTTTACTGCAGAATGCATTTAGTCAAATACTGGAGAACTGATAATAACACAGTAAAACTTGTGCAGCCTAGAAGGAATAGCTTTTTTAATTGCATTCTTTCAACTGCTTTCATTTACACCTTGTTTTGTTAAGGCTTACTTCATTCCAACTACTAAATACCTAGGATGGGATCACTCTCTTCTAAAAGTTCACCCTCCCTTTTAAGATCTGGAGTTTGGCGTATTGCCACAATAAATGACACTCCACAGTAATACACATTTTTCTTCACAACTACCCTCTGACAAAACAAAGTTCTGTGACTCCTGTTTTGCAGAGAGACACCAAAAAGCCAGAGGCTACTCCTCTACTGCCTTTGAACTCGTGCTCAAGCTTGGTGTCAAGCCCAGATTCATGTATCATTCCACCAGACTGGCCTTAAATATTGAGCAAACTCCAGGGTAAGATGTTTAACCTCTTTGTCAGTGACACAGACAGTGGAACCGAGTGCACCCTCACCAAGTTGGCTGACACCAAGCTGTGTGGTGCAGTCGACACGCTGGAGGGAAGGGATGTCATCCAGAGGGACCTGGACAGGCTTGAGAGGTGGGACTGTTCAAACCTTGTGACGTTCAACAATGCCAAGTGTAAGGGTCAGGGCAATCCCAAACACAAATACAAGCTGAGTGGAGACTGGATTGAGAGCAGCTCTGAGGAGAAGGGCATGGGGGTGTTGATGGATGTTAAGTTCAGCATGACTTGGCAATGTGTGCTCATAGCCCAGAAAGCCAACTTGTCCTTGCAGCGTGGCCAGCAGGTCGAGAGAGGTGATTCTGCCCCTCTACTCCACTCTGGTGAGACCCCACCTGGAGTCCTGTGTCCAGCTTTGGGGCTCTCAACATGAGAAGGAGGTGCATCTGCTGGAGTGAGTCCAGAAGAGGCCACAAAGATGAACAGAGGAGGCTGGAGCACCTCTCCTGTGGAGACAGGCTGAGAGAGTTGGGGATGTTCAGCCTGGAGAAGAGAAGGCTCTGTGGAGACCTTACAGCACCTTCCAGTACCTAAAGGGGTCTTCAAGAGATCTGGAGAGGGACTTTTTACAGGGGCATATAGTGAGAGAATGGCTTACAATGGCACAGGGGGAATGACTCTAAACTGAAAGAGGATAGGTTTAGATGAGATATAAGGAAGAAACTCTTGATGTTGTGGATGCCGCATTCCTGGAAGTGTTCAAGGCCAGATTTGATGGGGTCATTCAGCAACATGGTCGAGTTGAAGGTGTCCTTCCCATGGCAGGGGGGTTGGAACTAGATGATCTTTAAGGTCCCTTCAAACTCAAACCATTCTATGATTCTTTGTGTGAGAAAATGCAGCCTTTTTTTAATTCTGAACATGTATTTGTACAACTAACACGTTCTGGCCTGTCATGTGTTGTGGGTGTACATTTGCACCGAACTGTGACACCCTGCCTCCTCAGAGGTCACAAATGCAGCAGGGATGGGTAAGTTAGCCACCAGCTGCTTCTTAGGAGACCAAATGTTTCATGCAGAAAGACTGTGGAATAGTTTATGCTGAAGTGTGGGTTGCTTTGAGAAGAGCTGGGCGGTGATGTACCAGAACTACAGGCCACTTAAAGTCCTGCTGTACTTTACCAACTCTCTGACTACATTCCACTTAACTGTATAAACATAGCCTGAAACACTGAGGACTAGGAAAACAGTATGGGTAAACTAAAAGTGCAGTTCTGAAAAACTCCTCTGAGCAGCCACCTGAACTCTTGTTAATCTCTTCCTGGATAGAAGAGTTCAGAACTGTCCCAAACTGGATATCTTGGTACCTGTCTCCCCTTTGTGCCCATTTGTGATCTAGAAAATAGGTGGAACAGCTCTAAGAGAGGTCCAGCTGAGTGGAACCTCTCCAAGCACAAGTCAGGTTCTTCTGTCATAGCCACAGCTGGCTTCAGTGCCTGGCAGTATTTGGTAGAATGATCACCTTCAGTACAGAAACCCAGTGATGAAAGAATTGGCTTTTAGCTCAATGACGTTTACATCAACATGTTCAAAATCCCAGGAGAGTGTCCCAGGTGCTCAGAAGGACTGCAAAATGGAAGGGAAGCATTCATCACCTCAGTTGTTGAATTTGTGCCCTGTTTGCAAGGATGGCAAATGTGTGGCACTGGTGTGAACTAGAAGGAAAGAGACACAAGGAGCGGTAGGCACTTATTCCTGGTTTCTGATAACTTTTCCCAAGCTAGTACTGTTTTTTATCCAGGAACTATTTACTACAAAAATGCGTAAATACACCCCAGACCTGTTTTGATGATTGAACTAGATGAGAGATACACATCCTTGCTTTACTCTATCTTTTGCCCCAGCTGCCTTATCCTTGTTTGAGACTCTTACATGCTTTTTGGAACAGGGTCATAACTTCAAAAGAAAAGGTGGTGACTCCCTGTTTCCTTCCTGCTCTTCCTCCTCCCGGTCTAGCATGGTGGTCAGGGATGAGGCATGAATGTTCCTCAGGAACTCCCACTTCCCGGCCAATGGTCTGACCACTGGGTAGCAGCACAGAGAAGATGGACACTATTTCCTCCAGCTGCACTTTAAAAGAAAAGGAACACTGCGTATTGGGAATTTGATATCTGCTGACAGCCCAAAAGGCCTTTTAAACACCTTTGGCAGGCTGTCTATTAAAACAGACCTTGGTGCTTTCCAGCAATAACACAAAGAAAAGTGCTGTGACCAGCAGCCACATGAAATGAAATCACAGACCAGAAGAGCTACAGGGACTCTTTATTCGTTGTTTTAAAGAACAGATTTTGGCACTCACTGCCAGAAGAGGACTCCAAGTTCTGAGTCCAAAGAAGATAAAGGTGCCTAGCACCAGGGTGGGACTTCACACACATCTGTGTTCACAGAGTTTCCTCCCTGCTGAACCTCAGCTCTTGTTAGCACCTCACCAAGCTTGCTGCTTGTTTTGCACCTATACCTGCACTTCTTTTACATGCAGGGAATGTAAGCCCATCATTACCACAGTCAGCCCCGAGGCTGAAAGGCTCATGTGTCCTGGAATATCAGTCCCTTATCAGTCCCATCCCTCTGATTTATTAAGGTCTCACAGAACAGCAAGAAGTCAAGACCCTAGAGATCCACTAAATTTCCTTGCAATCAGAAACTGCACGTAGTTAATAGGGAAGAAATGCCTATTAAAACCTTTATAATCAATTGAAGTTAGTTTTCTATATGCTCTATTGTACAGGATTTTGTAGCATCTTAGTCAGATTTACTTCTTCTGTATCTCCGAAGTCATGCAAGTTTAAATATACAGATTATATGGAAGAACTAATAGCTTTGAATGTTTTAAGTTTCCCCAGGCAACTTGGGGCAGAAGTAGTGATAAAACCATTTTTACATTTTTGAATACTCATTGTACCACATAATATACAAACAATTTGGCACTAATACTTACGGTATTGTGCCTGTTCAGGATGTGGATGTGTTGGAATTGCTGTGAATATTCTGAGTCATGTAAACAGATGATATGATTTGAAATTATTCTTTAACAAAATAGGTTTCCAAAATAAGATTGAGGAGCTGCTCTAACTCAGATCTTCTTGCAATTTTTCTCCATATTTAGAGACAACTATTCCTGACAAAATATGATTTTGGGAATCATTTCTTGCCTGGAGTGAAACTTATCTTCTCCTTGTTAACATCTTTTCTTTTTTGTCATTCTGGTTCTTAGGTTGCCTAATGTACAAACACAGAATGGAGTTTTTGTTCCCTTCCAGGTGCCTAGCTATGGGTAGCACAGGAATATATGAAAAAAATGTAGGTGTGGTAGTTGGTAAAAAGAGACAAATCCTATGAATAATTACCTTCTCTGTGTTTCTCTGCTCATCCATGTCAAGCTTTTATAGTTATCTGTCTAAAAATCTACCTCCTGCTTCATCTTCAGGCTAGGTTAAAGGATGTTGAATGAAGAGACTGACACTTTCCCTGAGAAAGTATTGGTGAAAAGAGAAGTTTACTTTAAAAATAAATTCCAAGGCAATGGTGGGCACACAATCTGTGTGTTTCATCTGCCTAGAGGGCAACTTGCAACGTTCAAAACCATCTTTCAATGATACTATTAAATATTTGAGACATAAAAGGTGAAAATTATTATGCAGTAGAAGTGTTTACTGTAAATGAGTCAGTACCTGCAATAACCATCCCCTACCTTGTTACATTTGTTCACTATGATTGTCATTTCAACCCACTCTTTGCCCTGCCCTACCCTAATATGCCTTCTCCTTTTTGCATTTGCCTTTGTAATATCCAATTATTCTGCCTGTGCACAGATCCACAGTCTTTTATACTGGAGCCAGTTGCCCTTGAAAACCTTTCCTTTCCACAACAGCAAAGCCTTCCTTTTTTTTAATCAAGGGTCTGTAGCTAAAGCCAGTAATTTCTTCCTGCCTTCCAATCTATCAGGACACACTAAGCTAAACAAACTACATATGGAAGACAGTGTGATGGCATCAGCACGAAGTACCAATGGAGAGAAAAAGTAGCTTTTTACATTCTTTATGTAAAGTACTGAGCAGAGCACCTTCGATTTCCACATCAGTCAGTGTACTAAGAGCAAACAGCATCTGTTGGAACTGGATCTTAATTATAAAGGGGAGAAACTTGATAGTTATTCTTGTTCGGGGAGTGGGGAGGGCAATGTGTATTTTTACTTTGAAAAAATCCTAGCTTTTTATGCTATAAGAGAGAGTGGGAGAAAAAGAATTCCAAGTGGCAAAGGGCAAGGCACAAAGCTGCAGGATGATGTAAATACCATAAAGAGGAGATGGGGGTCCAAAACCAACTGTAACGGGGTGAGTAGATGAAAGGAGAAGAGGAACAGAACTTTGAGTAAAGTGAGGAAGTATATTGGTGACCATTTATAGTATTTGGGTCTGTGTTTGATGCTTATTACAAAAAGGTTGCATTTAATTACTTTGGACTGATTAAAGACTTACAAGTGTAATTCTTTTGATAACACTATATTCTAGGCTAGATGCTTTCATGCTAACATAGCAGTTATTACTAGATAGGAATTTGCAGTCTTTCTTCTCTAAATGCTAAGTTATCATCTGCACATAGAGATTAAAGCAGTTTACACCAACCTGATTTCCCCACAAAGTGTTGACTATGACTTTATCATGTAATTTTAGATGAAGGCCCAATTGAATGAGGAATTTGGTCTGCTGTACTCGTTGGAAAAAACAGCAAAACTCTAATGACAGCATGATCCAAGTTTGCTTGCCTGATACACTGCCAGGTTAGAATCTATTCCTAAACAAAATTGTTTAAAAACCCTTTTTTTTTCCCCTCACCACGTTATTTTTTTGTCGTGTTCACAAAATACTTGTGTAACTCATTCAGTTTTCTTTCTTCCTCTTTTTCTTTCTTCTCTCTCTGCTATCTCTAGCAAACAGGAACTAGAGAAATATCAATATGAATGCTTAGAAGGTCTGACATAGTGAGAGGTCTTAGGAGTTTGGGGTTTTGTTGGGTTGTTTGTTTGGGGTTTTTTTGTTAAAATGCCAGGTTTTATCCTACTTGACAGTACATACAATGTCATGAGAAAACAGAGAATGCAATTTCTTTTCTTTCAAGAATGAAAAACAGTGATTGTATGAAAGTTCTGCATAAGACTTGAAATTCAGGAATAGATAGGTTTTGCTACAATAGTATCAAAGAAGAAACTGGCAACTTAACCTTTATGTATCCAGTTCTGAGACTGCCAGTGTGTATCTTGCAATTCGTACAACAAACTACCTCCCATGGATTTGTCTATGTCAGCTTTTCAAAATACTCCCAGGTTCCTTAATTTCTCTGACAAATCTTTGCCATTTGCTCTAAACTTATTTAAAGTGGAACTTGACAAACCTTAAAAAACATGTTGAAATGCTTTATTGATTCAGTGAGGTTTCACTTCCTATTAGTTTTGCAGCTGTCACCATTTCATGTCTAACCCACTTAGATTAGAGGAGGCACAGGAGTACCCGTTACTGAGATATGTCCTAAGCAATGTCATGTGTTTCAGGCAGATTAAAGTGCTTGTGTCAGGATGATAGAGACTGGGTGTTCCCAAAACAACAATGCAGTTTGCCTACAACATTATTTATTTCTTTTTTGTCCGTGGAAGGGCTGTTCTTTGTCTGTTGGGAATAAGGCTGAGTATTGCAGCATAGCTAGTACAGCTGACCAAGCTTTTCTCCTGGTTCTCAAAGGAAAGTGAAAGGGGAAAAATTAGACTAATTTGGATTGTGTCACAAAAATCGCCTCTCACATAACCTTTCACCAGCAAGGCTTGGCTCAAGTAGACAAGGCAGCAGCCAGAATTCTGGGAGCTTCTTGTGATAGCCTGTGTTGGGTCAGTTCTTTAAAACTACTCTTATGTCAGATAAACAGTGAATCATTCCTTGGTTCATCTGAAACTTTGTTTTCAATTATCAAAAAAACCCACTAAATTGTGCATGCCCAGTAGGTTGGGTCAGAAGATAGATATCTTTGTATTTCTTTCTGAAAAATGCTTTGATCTGCTTTTTCTTTTTCCTCTTTGAAGGTGTTCTGACAGCACCTCTTTCTTTGGTTCTCAAAGGTTGCCCTCACAGCGATTTGAACGAACCAGTGTCCCTATGAGATAACAGACATCAGAGAATTTAGTAGAGGCATCCCTTACATTATCACATTATTTGTTTAGTGTATATCTATTGGGAGACTGTTAAGCCAGCATTATTTCCCAAGTCTGCTACAGTTTACAGGTAAAAAAGCTTTTCCATATGATGCTTTACAGTATGAGACATAATTGTATATGTGGCAAAATGTTTCTGGACTTTTCACTTCAGGAGACTTTTTTTTTAAACTTTGTAATGATGTGGCTAGCATTGGAGGGGAGGGACAGAAAGGAAGGGAGGAGGATGATGAAGAAGTCATAACTGGTCTTTCTGTTTCACTTGGGATTTCAGTTGTGTTCAGCAACTCTCCACTGTTTGCATGCTTACTTGTGCCAGACAGCAGTAACTGAAATGGCAATTGATTTTTACAGCAACCCAATCCAGTACTCTGGCATTTAATGCAGGCCACATTCAGCAAAAGTAAATAAAAACTGTATAAAGGTAAATTGTATTAGTACTGAGATGACTGTGATGAAATGGGAAATTCTCTGTTTATCTTAAAGTACCAAACTCCAGTTTGTGTGCTCTCCTCAGAGGCATGAAAGTCACATCTACAGGGATGGACCTGATGGTGGGATTGCTCCCCAACATACTTTTTGCAGGCTTGCTCTCAGCCTGCACGTGACAGTGAGCCAACAGGCAGAAGTGGTCCCACTGAAGGGACCAGCTCTGCTCATACTCACACCGCAGGGATGAGCACACCAGCTGCAGCAAGGTAGGAGGTAGGCAGAGTATTTGCATTAATGCAGTGCTGTCACAGAGCTAATCTGCTATACCTGGCATCATGCACCATGCACAGGGTTGCAAATGTGTGGCACAGAACTCCTAGATCAGACTTGGAGAAAAACATAGCTGGCTTGCCCAGGCTGATGGTTAATGACAGAATATTCTGAGTTGGAAGGGACCCCTGGCAAGCCCATGGGCATAACTAAATTATCCCGTGCTTGACGCAATCTGTGTTGGAACTGGCTACTTTGTGTTTTTCTATGTAAAATAACTCTGGGTATCTGAGCATCACCACTGCATCCACCAACACAGGCTGGGCCAGTTCAGGTTAAAAACCCCACAGGGCCGGTGCTGACTCCAGATGTGACCTGCACAACACAAGTGCTTCACCCGGCTCACCACAGTGGTGCAGGCTGCTGGGGTGGGAGTGTGGTATTTCTTCCTTCTTCCCCTCCCGTCTGCATGTAACTGGGGTATTTTGTCAGCCTGTTTAATATGCATACCTCTCCCTTGGCTGTTCCCCAAACTCAAAGGAGTGCACTGCTTTCCTCAACCAAGGGCTTGTCTAAACAATGGTGTTCTGGCTGCTTTAACAAGTGTTGTTCAAGTGCTAAATCCCCCTAAGCCTTGTGGAGTTGCATTAGTAAAACGTTGTTTGGGAAGCAGTATCTGCTTTGAAGCACCTCTCTAGGGCTGTGTACCAGGTGTCCACTGCAGTGGCAGCATGGAATAAGAGTCATTTAAGCTTGCAGTGGGCTGCATAAGACTTTTTAAAAAGAAGACTTTTTAAAAAGAAAACTTGGTTTTGATGGTTTTATAGAAGCTTAGATACTTGTGGGGGAAAGAGTTGATGGTAGGACAGTTGACGTTCAAACATACGTCAAACTACTTAATTACTTCCTGATGGGTTTCTTGTTCCAGTGGGCTGGAAGTGGCCAGGATGTGTAGTGATGTCTTACTGGTGTAGAGTGACTTGGTCCTTTTCCTGGCGCGCATCTCCTTGCCTGAGGTCTGCAGTGTTGTAGACATTCCTCCTGTGCGGTATGGTTGCTGTAAACTATATTTACCTGCTAAGATGTTAGGACTCATCTACACTAGAAGACCTCTGTTAAGAGTAATTATGCTGAGAGAGCCTCAAAGCGCTATAGCAACCATTCCCTCAGCCTACTTCACACAGTCTCTGTATCTGAGGAAGTTGTGGTAAAGCAAGGCGTCTGTAACTGTGTCTGCAGCAGAGTTTCTGCAAACACAGGTGTCTTGGTTCTGTGGTGTTTTCTTTCACACCCTTTGCTGAGCCTGTTCTCTTAGGAGCAGCTTGGGGAGCGCCCCGCTCCAGCTGCAGGGTGTGTACTACCCTCTGCTGTGCTGGCTGGCAAAGTTGTGCTGTTTTGTGCTGAAGCCCACACTGGATTAGCTGGATCACCACCACGGGGCAGGTGAGCTGGCCTCTTCTCTTTCACTTTCCTTTGGCTTCACTTGCTGAACTAAAGGGTTTTTATTTCCCTTTCTGCCAAATAGGTGTCCCCCATCTCCCCCCACCTTTGTATTACTGAGCTTGTCCACAAACTCAGATTTTCTGCTGCTTTATTCCCTCCCGCTTTTATTCATTATTTGTTTCGGATCACTGCCTTCCTCACAACTGCCACAGATCCTTCTCCTTGGAAACAGCAAAACTTGTTTATGTGAAAGTAATAAGGAAACTAATGGATGTGTAACTGTGCAGGCATGTGAGGGAGCCACGTTCCACCAGAGGATGTTGGAAAAGCAAGTCTCCACTTACACTGACTGCCAGAAGGTTGGATGGTGTGAGCAAAAACCACCTTCTTCCTCTGCTGTTTCCAAAGTTGCCTTCATTTGTTCACAGCAGCGGTAGGAAACTTCTTGCATGCACATATGCTCATTTTTATGGATCTTTTTTGCTAGTCTTTTTCATCACCAGTGTGCAGGGGTTGAGCAGCAACAGAAAAATTAAGTCTTGCTTATCTCTTGCTTGGTGGAACTCCATGCTGATGCACTGTGCCATGCCAGACCATCTCCTCTCCTGTCTTGGCCCTGACCACCCCTGTGGCCACAGGACTTTCCTGTCCATATTTTGAGGTTTCTGCTGCTCCCTGTTTTGTGCTTTCAGTGCCACTGCCCCTTGTGCTGATGGACGTGGCTGATAGACCTGGCCAGTGTTAAGGTCAGGTGTCCCTCCACAGTCTTTCCTGATCCTCCAGGACAGAGCTGTGGAGACCTATAAACAGTTTCTTCGGCCATAAATGTGACAGGATGACCAGGTGGGACCTCTTGCCAGACATGTTGGGGTGCCTGGCTTCTGCTGCTGCCAACTCAGCACCAAGAGCTTGTAGCCTGGGCTTAAGTAGGATGGCAGCAGGGCCCCATGGAGAACTATTTGGAAAAGGCCTGTAGCAGGAGAGTAGCCTGGATAGCTCCTCTCCTCGGGACCAGGGTGGCTGCTCTGAATGGTGTGATCTGCCTCAGGGGTGTTGGCACACAACAGTGGTGGTGTTTGGGAGGCCCTAAGTCAAGCAAGCCCTGGCAAAGAGATGCTCAGGTTGATGTCTCCGTGACAGCTTGGAAGAGGAAGGAAGGATTTCTGTGTACCTTCAGTTAGGTCCGTGCCTTGAAGAGGCAGTGTAGGTGGAAGATGATATATTTTTTTGTTTAATACAGCCTTTGCAATAGGGCTGTAAGAGCTGCTCCTGGAAACTGTTTCCATTACTGAAAACTTTTTTTCCCACCCACCCTGTGTGAATGGCTTTTCCTGGGGTGTGCTTCATCAGCAGGCTCCAGTCTTGGTCTATGTTTCTTCCTCCTGCTGCTAGATACCTCCTTTGGGTGATTTTCTTGGGGACTAACATCTGTAAATACCCTTGCCCAAAAGGCAAGACTGTTCCAGTTGTGTGCCTTGTATTTTAAACAAAAGTAATACTATAATTGTTATATCACTGAACCTGAAATAAGCTGTTTTTCTGTTAGCTGAACCTGTATATACTCTTCATTTCGTTCACTGTATCAAGTGGAATGCTTGATACTGCTTTGCTAGGTAGCTGCAGAATGATTTAAAACTTGCTTTAACTTCCTAGAGGTTGTATTAGCCTAAAGCACTTTCTGCAAGTTTTACTGCCCATGTCTTGAGTATCAAGGAAAATTGCTATTTGACAGGGTGTGAGCTGTCTTCAAATGTGCTTCTCATAAAATAAAGAATGTGAAAGGGTGGGATAGAAAGGGAGTGAAGAAACAGGGCTTAATACCTATGCCTAATAACAGGGATAATGCTGGGAATATTGCATATTAAATATCCTCCTGTTATCTCAACACTAATGTGAAGAACTATGTCTTTATTATGTAATAATGGTACATTATTTACCATATGTAATTTGGTTTTACATTCAAAAAGACAGAGAAAAGGACACTAAAGAGACCACAAATGGAAACAGGCTGTAGAACTTGGAATGCTTGCTCCGCAGGGAGCACTTAGAGGCAACACACTGAAGTGTGTAAAACAGCTAGTAGAAAATGCTGTTAATAGTTGTGTTTTAAAAGGACAAAAATCAGCGTAAGTTATTAGAAAGCCCCAAGAAAAATCTTGGAAATTTTTGGTTGGTCAAAGAAAACTATGTTTAGTGTTATGAAAGACATTTTTTGGAATTGCATTAAAATACAGGATTTATCTGATGGGGTGTGGGTATTATTATTACTTTTTCTTTTACTTTTTTTTTTTTTTTTCTTTTTTTTTTGGTGCACTTTATCTGATTTGATATAAACAGAGCCAGGAACAGCCCAGTGACATACTTTGAAAACTGTAATGTAGTCTGTTAAAGAAATAATAGCATTAAATAGTTCTCTTTCTACAGGCTATGGATTCTGAATCAAAGAACAGTTTCATAGGAAGCTTTCTTCAGCCACCAGATCAGATGCTTCCTGCAGCCTTTGTTTATATAGAATCAAAGAAATTGGCAGCTGCTGCTGGTGACAGGTCTTCTATCCCAAATAACCAAGGTATAGCCAAAATATGTCCTTAAAGTGGTCTTTTTAATTGTTCTACGTGAAGTCTCTTGAGCCAACTCCCCATCCTATTTTACTCAGTTCAATGACTTGCAGCGATTATCAGACTGCAATTGAGACAGGATGTATATGTGTCCTGAGGGAGTAGTCTCCTTGAAGTCATATATCTAGAATGGAAACCTCTGCAAGTCTTCTAACATCCTTATAAACTTTGGCTTTGAAATTTGTTTAGCTTAAAATCGTCAGACTTCCTCTGAAAGCAAAGGAGAATGGTTCAAACTCAGTAGAAGCAGTTCATAACTTCAAATACAGGGAAAAAAAATCATTTGTATGGTACACTGACTTGAAATTGGCTTTGCACAGTGCTATTTGACTCCTTCCAGCTTAAAATCACTTCTAAGGATTTTTTGCGTGGTATGTTTACTTGAGAGAACTTATGAGCAATTCAGACTTTCAGGAGAGTTAGCAGGATGAAAATTAGTCCATATGAAAT
Source organism: Atrichornis clamosus (assembly GCA_013400975.1). Taxonomy (NCBI): domain Eukaryota; kingdom Metazoa; phylum Chordata; class Aves; order Passeriformes; family Menuridae; genus Atrichornis; species Atrichornis clamosus. Next base: position 162,612 of record WBMZ01006154.1, read on the forward strand.
ATGGGTCCACTATGGTTGTCTTGTGTCTTAATGGGCGACTGCTCTCTGGCGCTCACAAGGCAAATGCTCAGTGGCTTAGTGTGTCTGGAGAGCCTGGGGAATCATAAGGATGCCCATACTCAGACTTACTATCACACACAATTTTGCAACATTGCACAGACATAGCCTCTGAGTGTCATTGTTCTTCAGTTGGGAAATCTGTAACTTCTGTAGTAATCTTGTGTCATACAGAGTTTGTGCTTTTGCAATTAAAACGTTCAGTTTAGTGTTATGGAGCTAGGTGTTTAAGGAAATATTTGGCATACCAATAGAAAGATGGAAAAGGTGGACCCACTTCATCTTTCTGCTTTCTGGTATTTGCTTTTTGTTTTGTTTTGAGGTTTTGTTTGTTGTTTGGTTGGTTTTTGCTGTGTGGTTTTGTTTGATTTAGAGGGTTTTTGTTTGGATTTGTTGGGTTTTTTTTAGTGGGCCTATGATAAGCTGATGGAAGTTGTTAAGGAGCTAGCAATATTTGATGGGTATTTTGATGAGAGAGTTTGGAATAGAGAAACTATCAATTATAAAATGTCAGAAAATAAGGTTGACTTGTTACAGAACATGTCTTAAACTTCCACAGGTGTGTATGCTTTTTGGAGAGCTAGCAGTTTTTTTCTTGCAGCTGAAGTTGCAGGTTATTTTTGGTGTCATTTTGATACATACTGATTTGAGACTAAAAGCAAAATCTTGCAGACTTGTTTCTATGGTTTAAAGAATCATCAAATACAAGAAACTGTAATTGAATCATTACCTTTTGAAACAATAACATATCTAAGATGTATCCTCTGCTAAATTGTCAACCCCACTTCTGAGCATGTTTTCTTTTTTCAATCAGTCCAGACCAGTTGTGTTACACCAAAACTTGTGACCTCACTTGGATACCTGTATTCCCTGCTTCTGTGTAAACAGAAGCCCCAGGGTTTACTATACTCTGTTTGCCATGATTTCTTTGTGCTTGCTGCCATTTGGAGTGAAAATAATTTTGCGCATAGGACCAGTGCTTCAAACCTCAGTTATGCAGGAAACACATCCATTTTCTCCTATATATGTTCTGCATATATTAGTGTACAGCTGGGGAATATAATTAATTTTAGGAGTGATCCTAGGAAGAAAATTTAGATAGTATATTGCAATGTGAAGTGTCTTCTAATAATAATCATCATCATCATCAAAATAGGAACTGTTGCTTAAGATGTATCTGTTGCATTGTTTGCTAGCTGTAGTGGCAGCCCTGAAAACTCTTCAAGAAAAGATCTGCTGTCTAGAGCTGGAGAAGTTACAGGCTGAAGATAATCTGTGCAGACTCTCCAGAGCAGCTGCTCAGTACAAGAAGGTATTAGAGCATGCTTCCTACGAGAAGGACGCAGCACATCAAGAACTGATGCAACGGAGGAAAGGTATTTCTTGTGAGTGCAAAGGTGTAACCACAGCAACACTAAGACTGCATAATCCAGGGAGCGTTTTGTTTGGAAAACTTCTAATTAATGAAGCCCGCTTTCATTTTTTGCTTCAGAACTGGGGAAGGACAGGAGCTTGATAGTTGTGGATCAAGTTGAGATATTTCTTAGATACATCAACCAAGTATTGCATAAGCCATAAAGCAATTTTAAAGACTAAGTATGTTTCAGGTGGTATGTTTAACTCCATCAGTAAGCAAGCAGCTGCTTACATAACACTGCTAACTTGAGAAAAGATAGGAGAAGAGAAGAAACCAGATTCTGGTTAGGTATCTGCTGATAAAAATCAAAGTAACTGCAGTGCTCATGCCTTTGGAATTCAAATTAAGGACTAGCTTTGAAAAAACATTTTAATTCTCATGTCTTATATATAAAATACATTTTAACCACAGGACTTGTTAAGACTAATAAAAGTATTCTTGCTTATTTTGAAGACAGAGAATTTCTCAGTGAAATGACAGTCTGGCTAAATGTGTAGCTCCCTTTGCTGTACTGAATGTCTTGTTTCTTTCTGTAGATGCAAGTGTGCAGTTAAATGCAGCACAATCCCGCTGCTCCCTGCTGGAGAAACAGCTGGATTACATGAGAAAAATGGTTTCCAGTGCAGAGCTGGAAAAGAAAATTATTTTAGAACAACAGGTGAAGCCCTTTAGCATACGAACAAAGTAGTGATATAGTTCAAAAGTATAGAACTGTGCAGGATCCGAAGTTTTTTATGGCCATTGTTTTTCCTCAGCTCTGCTCAGGCTGCTAGCAAACAGAAGCAATTTACTGTCTGACTGGCTGATGACAACCGTTCAATGAATTGTATGAAAAGCTCCCTGGGTGGAACTTCTAATGAGCAAAACCATGCTAATACTTGCACATTTGGTAGACAAAAAGGCTGCTGGAAGCTTAAGTCGTCTTTGTCTGCCTGGTATTTTTCATCACTGTGCAATTTTAAAAATATGGAATTTAAACTAATTAAACACCTTTACTGAGGTGTGGGGTGGTCTGGGGTTTTTTTGCTGTCTGAAACAATTTAAGTCAGTTGCCAACTCCATTCCTGCTTATTTTTTCCAGGCCCAGCTTCAGAAAGAGGAAGATCAGAACCGGTTGGAACTGCATGTAAAACTTGAAAAGCTTGAAATACTAGAAAAAGAGTGTCTTAAACTTACTGCTACTCAGAGAATTGCCGAAGTAAGCATGTGTGGAATGACAGTCTGAAAGTCATTTGGCATAATTTTATGGCATACTATTAATAGTACAAAGTTTTGCAAATGTTGCTTCTGTTAAAGCATGCCTGACTGAATGCCACCTCGGCTTCATGTGCATGAGTCTTTTTTCAGTCTGGGCTTTAAAAATTCCTCCAGTCTTGTTTTATCCCCACATTACAATTGCGAGCTCCTTCAGACTTCTGATTCAGTGTGACAAATTGTAGTGTGGCTAATCATTCTTGCCTTCAAATACAGGACAAGATCAAAAACTTGGAAGAAAAGCTTTGTAAAGAAGAGCATCAGCATAAGCTAATACAAGATAAAACTGCTCAGGTAGACTGAAAAGGTTTTATTTTATCTTATTTTTTAGTACTGAAGAAAGCTATTCTCTCTGTTCAAAATACCCTTCTTTTTAAAATTCCATTTAAACTCCACATGTTCATTACCCAGGGAGAACTCCTGGAATACTACCTAGACCAGTTATAAACTACATATTAGAGAGCTTGTTAGGTTCGTTGCATATCTCAATGAAAAAAGATTCTGCTTGGATTTGTATTAGTGATACAGTTCATCAGCCTCAATGCTGCTCTAAGTGATCTAGGTAGAAAATTAATTTCTAGAAAATCTGCAACTAAATCAGATAACCTTAACTTACAGTAACTAGAAAGTGGTCCTATATGAAGTATTTTATCCCAAGTAAGATTGGTTATTGTGTTTGTTTTCCTCCTTTTGTTAAGATCTGTAGAAATCTAATACATGGGGCTATACTTGGAAAAACCTTTAATCAGTGATACATTGTTCATCAAATGAAATCTTGTATAATTCATTATTCTGTGAAGCCATAGTCAGTTTGTTGGGCCACCATCCGAGAGAAGCGTATTTGCAAGAGAGAGCAAAATCAAAGAAACCTTTTGTTAAAGAGGCAAAGTAGTTGTATTCCAAACCTCACTTTGTGGAAAAGCAACAGCCACTTTGAAAGAGACCAGTTGTGGGGGAATTCCCTTGGGGTGGCAGTGGGGGGCATGCCAAGCTGAAGAGTAATATTGGAAGAACCTAGCCATAAGCAAAGCTGACACCTTAAGTTAATTCATCACTGCTGTCAGCTTGTATACCTCATCCAAGGATGGTGGGTTTTTATCAATCCAGGAAGCTTTAAATAACATGCAGATTGTAGCCCAGTCGTCTGACCACCTCCAGAATCCAACAGAATGACACTGTTGAAAATGTGCAGGTTTTTTGGTTTCCTGCTTAGACTGCTTGCTGCTGCAAAGCAGAAGGCCTAGTACAGAGATTTTATCTTCTGAGAGACATGGTAAGAATGACTTTCTCAGAGCAGATGGTCTGACTTCAGCAGTAGTCTAAACATTTGCTCAAGAAAGAACTTAGGTGCAGTAAACTGAGTCCTAAACTAGTATTAGTACCGTCTTAGTGCACTGCAGGATGGATTTAGGTCTGTTGGATGTGGGCTGAGAAGGAGAGTGTGGTGTGATTCACTTCCTTTTGATGACAGAAAAGCCAGAATATTTTCACTTTTGTGGTGGACCTCCAGCATTGTTTAGCTGGAACTGTAACACATGCCAAGACAAAGTCCTTGTCCTCTGTTTAATTGGGAATGATTATTATCCTGTTTATCATGGGCCTTGATATCAACTTTGAGCTACAGAGCAATCTGAGAATTGTCCAGCAGGTTTGACCTCGATGTTACACAGACAGGCTTAGTTCTCTCTGTCCCCAGATTGTAAGAGCCAAATGTTCATATTATTTGGATTTTATGATCAGGTCCTCAGCATGTGGCAGGATTGGCTTATCTCAGTTGCTGCTTGTCACAGTGGAAAAATACAGCTGCTGCTGCAGTTGAATATGAAAATGAGGAATACTAAGACAGAACTGCAAGATCTGCCTGATACCCTGCCTTCCTAGTAATCTGTTCAGTTTTTAAGAGTAGCTTATGCCTTCCAAGCAGGACAGTTAATAGTGTCCTTAATTGGCTCTTATCCATGCATGAAAGAGGGAATTAATTAAACTGTGCTATTTCATACTTCTAATATTACATTAAGTGGCAGCTTTCTTTTTTTGCTTGTTGCCACAGCTTCAAGCAGGATTTGATATAAACAGAATTTTGATGTCTTCAGTAACGTCTCAACATGAACCTAAAAAGGAAAATGGGACGAACAAAAAAACTAAGAAGGTAGCATGGAAATTTTTATTAGCATTCTATTGCTGATAGCATCTGATTCACACAGAGATTGGAATTTGTGAAAAATGGTGATGTAAGAGGCACTTGATTTGTCTGCTGCACTTTACTCCACTTCCAAAGTGACAAACAGTGCTAAATAACTCCTCTTTTTCTACTTTTTCCTTTCCTTCAGTAATTAAAATGGTTCTAGAACTGGTAGGACATCACTGGAAAACCTTCCCTTACCAGTCTAACAATAACCTCTGTTGAAGTCTTACTGCCATCCCCCATGTCCTGCCTTAGCTGCCTTTCAGTTTATCTGGCAAAATTAGTTTCAAAAGGAGTTTTAATTCAGCATTTTAAAATGGTGTGTTTCGGGGGGATTGCTGAAATCAAGAGAATTCATTTTGCAGCACGTGTTACAGATCAGTCAAAATTTTGCAACTGTGGTTTTGAAAACTTAAGTAAACAGGGTTCAATTTCTTTAATATCAGCATAATTGTCAAACTATCTCCTACATGCATATGGAATAAAATTTACTTGTGTCAGCTATTGGAAAGTTTTACTCTTTACACATATAGGAGGGAAATTATTTTTTTTAAACCAGAAGAAAACTGAGGTAATACATTTCACTGTGTATTTACTTGAATTTTATTTATTAAAAAAAAAAAGTTTAAGATTGAAATTTCTTGTTTTATATTTTCTTACGACAGAGAAATCCTAAAATGAAGAAAATGCAGCTTTCACAGTTACATGTAAAGGCTGGTAAACTACCTTTTGTGGCTGGGAAGGTAGGTGAAAAGCAGTGTTGTCACTAAGGTGACATCTGCAGTTTAAGTAAGTCTCTTTAATTGTTAATTACTTCTGTAAGCCACTTAATAATTCTTCTTTAAGTCCGTCAGCTCCAGCCATTCTGTCAGTGCAAACGTACAAACTGTGTTGCACATTATGAAGCATCGCAATCCATGTATCTCATCACGAAGACAAGGAGGAGCTACATCTGGGATTTCAGGACACAGTGCACTTTCAAAATCTGTATCCTCTTGTTCCACATCACCTACTGCCACCAGGAGCCTTTCAGACCTTTTGGTGGCCATACAAGATGAGCTGGGCCAAATGAGCTTGTGAGTACCCATCCCTGGTGTTATGATAAAAGTGACTCCAGCAATAGCCCTGAAAAGCTACTGGTATGCTATAGTTAAGCCTAGCCTGCTTTAGGTGTAGGACTACTTGTCGACAGAATGACCTGAGCAGGCTTGACTGGTAGGATTTTTCTCATTCAAAAAATTCTTTCTATCCTGGTGTTTAACTGGTCTTCTTTTTCTGCTTCCACATCCTGTACTTAAACAAGTTGCTACTGAAGTAACAGTTACAGCAGATGAAAAATCCTGTGCCTTTTAGAAATTCTACACATATTCTGAGATATACAGAATAGACCAAAAATGTTGTCCTAGAGAAGACTGCAAAGGGGGTGTTAATATTGAGTAGGCCTGCAGGATGCAGTCAGTCTGGGTGATGGAATAGGTTTGTACAGCTCTGGCATGAGTAGTCCTGTCACAACATCTATCCTGTTCTTTGTACTCACTCTTACATGCATACCTGATGGGTCTTTGTGCTGAGTCAGTCTGGTGTTTGTACCCTTTGCTTGTTGACAGCAGCAGAACTTGCTGGTCCTGTAAGGGGGTTGTGAAAGAGGGACAGTCTCCTGCCAGAAAATGGGCAGGGTGTGGAAGAAGCTAACACATTAGATGGGAGTGTGTGTATCTTTCTAGCCATGCAAGTAAATGTGATTTACAACTTGTGTTCTTAGGCATCTTCCCATTAATGCAGGCTTGCAGGACTGTGGGCCAAAGCTGTGTAGCTGGTCATAGTAGACATGTTGACACGATGAGCTGTGGTTTGAACAGAGGAGGATGTGATGATTAAACCAGTTAGGCTGTTGACACTGATTTGCAATCCTTGATGTGGCAAAATTTAAACTGGCAAGCAATCTCATGTTCGGAAAGCAATGTCTGGCTTACTCATGGCAGTACAAGGATGGGCTTTTGGTTTTTTTTATAGCAACAACCAGTTGCTTCAATTAAACTGTCAAGGAGCAGCAGCTACTCAGAAGTCAGAAAAGAAGCTCTGACCTTTGTAAAGAGATTACTTATCTAAGAGAGGGTCTCCGGTTTCAACTAGTCCAGATATCTAGGTATCAAGATCTACGCAATTTCTTTTAGTTACGCTGGTTAGTTTAATTAACTAGCCCACTTCACTGTAAATCGTTTTGAGCAGAATATTTTAATTTGAGTAATCTGTCAGAAAAATTGTAACTTGAATATACTAATTTAAACAATACTTTTCTGTATTACTCTAAGTCTGCAAAGTCTATGCTAAATTGGGCAGGAAGTGAAAATGCTGCACTGGGTAGCTGCTGTTTGCTTTCAAAAATCTCATTTTGCACAGTATTACACATGTAGTTGTTCCACTTGTAGGAAGAGAGAGAAATAGATGGACATCAGCTACATATTTGGAACGAGAAAATCAGACTCACGGGAAAAACTTTTTCTTTTCTCATGTTAATATAGTCCAGATTAATGTGTATGGTCTGAGAGGGTGAATAATGCTAAATTGCTGTACTCTGCATAAAATGGCTATACACTGGAAGTATTGGAAGAAATCCTAGAGACTATATCATGAATACCTAGTTTGCCATTCTTGTCTTTAATAGTGAGCATCAAAAACTTCTGAAGCAGATACAAGAGACTCAAGACTCCCAAGTTTGTGAAGACCTGGAACAGGAGCTGGATTGCCTTGTAAAACAAATGGAGATTAAAGGAAAACAAATATCCAAGCTGAAAAATCATCAGGCTACTGTAAGAATAAAATGTAAAGTCTCTAGCTAGTAACACTCTAGTTGAAAGTGTGCCACAACTCTGCCTCCTGTTGTCATCAGCTAGAATGTCACTGGAATGTTTTTAGCTAAGATGTTCTAGTATGGATGGTTATAATTAGACTGCTAGCCCATATTCTTGTACCTCCAATTCCTTGATTTGATAAAGAAAAAGTGCTTACAGCTGGCAGCTAGGAACGTATGCTGGTGGGAAAGCTTCCTGCCCTGTGGCAGTTCTGAAATACAGAGCTGGGTTGCTCAGTCTGTCACTTCTGCTCACCATGTTAAGACAAACTGTTGAAATTTCATTCTTTGTGTCCTGTCCCTCAGGGGAATGAGAAAAAAGAAGCTGTAATTCCTGTACACACTGGATTAAATGTCTTTTATATTACTGAAATATTGAAGCTTTTTATTAACTAGTTTGTTGACCAGAGCTTCTCCAAAATCATACCCAGACAAGCCTTTCAGTTTTGTTTAACCCTTAACCTGTCTGCATTCTGTCAGTCTTTAGAGCCATAGATAACAATTTTCATACATGCTCATATAAAATCACTCTTCCGTAGATGAATATCTTAAGTCTTTTGCAGCAATTTGATTTGGAGCATATGATTAAAAATTCAGTCCATAGTTCTGTCTCATAGTTTTCTGGTTTTTCATCTTATGTTTCAAGATAAATAGACTCACCTAAGAACTTTGCTTATACAGGAAACAAAACAAAACTCAGTGTGAGACCTTATCAAAGGGAGAGGTGACAGTTAATTTAAATCTGACCAATTCTATTCACATTCATTTTTTTACAGATTTTACTCACTCAAACCTTTTATTGTCCATGTAATTGCAAGCACAAAAGTGCTTTATGTCAAAGCAGATGTGTCAGAGTTGTGTGTTAGCAATATGGATGAAGGGCATTGACTACTGAGTCCTCGCTGCCTCTCTTGGCAATGCCAACTGTTTTTTTGATAAAACTCTTATATTCTTGAAGAGCCAACAATTACGGTATAATTCCTTGCCTCAAAATCTTCCTGACTTCGTCCTCCAGGAACCTAAGACAGTGGACAACAACTACACCTTTGTTTCTTTCTTTGCATATCTTTATGGCTACAGTTAGTCTTTGGTTTGGGATGATGAGGACTAGCACGTACCATGTGGTGCAACCTTGTTGTCCTCCTTACCTCTTATCAGGGTGCAGATCTTCCAGCAAGTTATCTGTTCTCTGGTGTAACCTGATCAGAGCACACTCCTTAGGGTCATGCTGTAGATAGCAGTGTCTGTATGATTACTGTCCATTATGCCCTGGTTATCAATACAGGCCATTCCTGTAACTCCTTGGCCTATATTGGTTTTTTCTGGTGCTTTTGCTTTTCCTTCTGTTTGTGTTTTGCACAGACCAGTCTTTACAATGCATATTTCTGCTTCTAGAACCTGTCATACTAAAAGTGCCATACTAATGTCCATGTTTCACAGTTAATGATATGTTCTAGAATGCAATTAAAGTTAATTATTTTTAGAAGTGGACTTAAAGCCTACATTGGCATTTGGAATGCTTCCAGCCTAATTTTATCTTTGGGAAGTGACCTTTTCATGTCAAGTGCAAGTCAAGACTTATTATTTGACATTTAAAAAAACATTCCTTAGCAATTAACCCTATTTATTCTGTTTTCCATTTTTGTTAAGGAGGCTTCAAAATAAGCTGCTTAGATACAGTAACTTATATTTAACAACACACATTTTAGAGGTTTATTGTTTTGGTTTTTTTATTAGGGTAGTACAATCTGAAATAGAAAAAGACTGTTGTAAATATAGATTGGTAAGAGATGATACTCTGTCTCTCTGAAGCAATTTTTACCTTAGGGAGTGATGGGGTTCAACACCCAGTTTAGTGTGGGTGAGGTCAGTGTTCTGTAATGCTTTCTATATGGCTAAGCTCAGTTTTCTGTTACAGTGAAACAACTGTGCAAGGTTAGTAAGTTTAAACTTTTTTATTTTCTAATGTCCCTTAGACATTTGGAGTTTGGTAGAAGTCCAGTAAGCTCTACAGCTGTGGGTCTTCTGAGTATGTAACATGCTAATTAGTAATCTTTTTTCCTAGGTGCAGAAGTTAAAGAGAAAACCTCAGAAATTGAAGCAAGGGGCAACTCATGTCAAACTAAAGTGTGGTGAGCAAAAGGAAGCAAAGGAGATTGCAGTCACTGTAAAGGAAAGTATGTCTAAATCTTGTCCTGGGCAGAAAAGCAGAAACTCCCTTCAGCTGCTAAAAGCTGTGAGGAAACTTCAGTCATCTCTGAAAAAAGATGATGTCATCTGAGAATAATAGCACTGAAGTTTGCTATGTTAGAAGTTTTTGAAGTTGTCTGACATCTACTAAATTTTTAGTTGCACAAAATAACTTTTAAAAATAAACCAGGTACAGTATAGATGTAGATGTACATTCTAAACTGCCTGCTCTCCAGAGGGTCAGTTTGTTCACCTTAAAATTTGCTTTTATGTAGTGTAGCTATAACTCAACTACATTTCCCTGTAATAAAGTGTTTTAATGGACTAATGAAATGCTTATTTGTTAACTTGTCAAATAAAATTTTATACTTTTTTACTCTTAAGGTAATATGTGATCTTTGGTGTCCTATTTCCCCAGCTGCCAAGGAGATAGAGCTTGATTTTCCAGAATGCCTTGGGCTAGTGCTTTTTTGCAAATAAAAACAATGGCTTTCCTTTTCTGTAATAACTAAAGATTCACATCATTGTAAATGAGGCAGAAGAAGAGGTATTGTCTCTTTATTTAAATATGTTTTCATTATTATTATTACTGTATAAACTTTATTGACAGTCTTAGTAGTAGGGACAGATGGGGTCTGGAAGCACAACCCATGATTTGGTTTAACCACAATAACAGAGGAGTGTTCTTGATAAGTGCATGGAAGGGGCCACTGCCAAATGCTTGAGTGCTTGTCTTCTCATTAACCCTGTTTTAGCACAGTGTGCAATAACTCAGCTGTCACAGAGGAGACCTTGAACTGCATACCAGTACATGCTGTAGAATTTGTGTTCTTATACAAATGCAAAATTTGCATTGGGTATTTATGGCAGTGGTGAGTCTGTGCTTTTCCACCCCCCACTATGTGTGTATAGTAAAAGACTCAATGGTGACTTCAAATCAATACTGGTTATGTAGTTGCATTAAGTTCTTATCTGACTGACACTGATTTCTCTGGGATTTTGTATATGTCAGGAAAAAAAAATAGCTTCATCCAGATGTGTAAGTTCTGCCACGGATCTGTTGTGTAAAGAGAATGCAGTGTTTTTTTCATGCCTGTACGAAGGTAGGAATTCAAATTGGAGGTGTACTCTGCTGTCAAGTCTTCAAAATGTCTGTGCAGACAGGGGCTGTCCAGTCCCAGAAAAAAGCTGCTGTGTTTGCCCTTCTGTGGGGTGAGTGGCTGGAGGGAAAGGGAAGCAGTTGAACCTGGTCCTGCCGGCAGCTGGACGTTTCTCATCTCTGCCTTCTTCAGAGCAGGGCCAGGAGCTGGAAAAGCTGTCTTGCTCAGAGCCAGGAGCTGGGATTTGAGAAGGGAAAATAGGAATGGATGAGATGTGAGCTTACATTGGTTGACAGGGTACATCACTTGTATTTCAACTCAAATGATTTAAATACATTTTAATAATTCTTTTTTTCTGCTTTTTTTTCCTGAAGCTTTTATTTCTCTAGTGCGTGTGTTTTCACACACTAAAGCAAAGCAGATGCATTTCAGCACAGGCTGGGAAATTCAAACCAGATACACAGAAGGTGTATCCCATACCAGTTTTCTTGCTTGAAGAAAGGCACAAAATTTGTTTTCAGATTGTATCTTGGGAGGGAGGGATAGAGTAGGAGGTCAGCTTATATATTTATTTATTAGCATATTCACAGTTCAAGGCAATTGTCAGTCATGTAAAGTAAGTCTTCAAAGAAATATACATCTGAATAATTTTCTAGAAGCTACATTAAGAAGGTAAACTTGTGCACGTCTGTGGCAAAGTTCAGCTCCATGAGAATTGGGCAGATCACAGTGAATTTTGCTGGGATCCAAATGCTTCATGTCTTCGTGCTCCAAAAATATTCTGGCCTGGAACTTCATAAACATACATTTGGAGAAAGCACAGTGGTCAGAGCAGGCTTCTTCACAAGAACAATATGTTTTTGGCTTAGTAAATGCTTACTATATTCTTTCACAAATCCTTGTTTTGATTTATGTCCTGCATGTTTTTGTTTGTCTTCTCAGATGAAACTGTATATTTCATTTTTTATTAATGGTTTGGACCTAACTCTGCCAGGCAGCAGACAAAAACACACAGTAATCCCCCCCCAAAAAAAGACTAATTGCTTTATTTACTTGAAATCTGGGTTCTTTTACGCTGACTTATGCAAAATTGCCAAACAGGTTTTGCTGGTATTTGAATCAAGGGCCGTATTTTATGATTAGATATCAAGAAAAGTGGACAAGAGATGTAGGTCAAACAGTATGATTAAAAATACAGACCAAGGAATTGTATCCAACAATAGCTCACTTTCCTGCTGCTGCTGAAATATGCTAGCACAATTTAATGGCTTGTTACTTAAGTCTGCTGGAAAGACTTTGTCCTAGTACAAAAGATGTTCAGTTTGAGCATGTGTGTTACGATCTTCTAACCAGCAAAGCTGGAGGCTGGACATAGCTATAAATCCAGTGTGTTCTGGGAATAGAAGCTGGCAAAAACACTCAGAGCTAAATAATCAGGGCAGGATCTCGCTGGGATTTGGATACTGGCTAATGTAACTAAGTGCAGATGTTTATGTGGACTGAAATACATTCCCAGAATAAGAATATTGTACAAGCACATGATGATTTTATGACAGGGAAAAAAGCCAAGGAAGTGAGGATAATAAAACAAGAACTCTTATTTCTGATGAAGCATTTTCTGTTTTCCTCTGCTTGCCTGCACTGAAGTGGTTGAGGCTGCCTCTACCATGTCCCATGCTGTAGCCTGTTGAAGCTTCTGCAAGTTGCTGGTGTTGTGGCTCTGGTGCTTACCTGAAGGTCTCCATGGGCTCCCCGTGTGGGTACCACAGACTGTTTTAGATGAGAGAAGCAAGAATTTCTGGAAGTGTTACTTTAAGTGTACAGCTAAAACAGGTCAGATGAATCTTCTCCCAAATGCCTGGTTCTCGTTACCAAATGCAAAGTGAGTCTGGTGTTACTGGTGATCTTAAATTAAGGTATTTATACTACACAAAGAATTTGGCCAGGTAATTGCTGATGAAATGTGGAGCTCTTGTCTCTGATTTCTGGGGATCCGAGCTCTTCAAAATCCAGAAGTACTGGTTAAGTCCTGGGCACAGACAGCCTGGGAATTCTGTGCATTGCCATGCATACAACCATTTTAATCTCCTGTTTTCATGTCAGCCTCTTGTGCTTTGGTCTAAATGTGGGGGACTGTCCTGAGAACACACTCACTGTGAATTCCCTATGATTAGTAGCCTCATTGATCTGACACTAGGAAATCAGGGTCTCAGCACTTTGTGGTGTGGGAAGACACAGTATACTACAGGTATTATTGTTTTGGTACTGTAGATGATTTCTTTTTGCAACATGAATTTATTCATGGGCAGCTTTAGTATTTTGCCAGAAGATTTTTTCTTTATACCCAGAAATGGTAATTTATATTTCCACTGCATCACTCTGCTGCCCTAAGTTTGCTTCTATGCTCTCTAAAAGCTGAGGTAAGTAATTGCTGTTAGTTTTATATAGCCGTATCTGAATTATTTTTATCTGAACTCTACTGTTGACATAGTGGCATCTTTTATTTTCTCTTTGTTCCTTCTTATTTATACAGCTGAAGAACTGCTTGCTCTTTATTTTCCTTAGCAATTTTTAATTTAGCTGGTATTTCTTGGTTTAGTTTGGGGCTTCCCAGCCCTGACTTTTTGGGTTAGCTGCACCATTGCTTTTTTTTCAGTCACAATTGTGTCTATATAGCTGTTCAATTTTGAGACCTGTATACACACATGGGAGCCAGGAATACTAGCTTTTTCATTGTGTGTTTACCACAGAATTATGGTTGGAATGGAATGGAATGTCAAAACATAAACGAAATTAATTTCATGTTGTGTATTGTAAGCAAAATTTTAGATCTCCCTAGCATGTCAAGTGTGTCCATCTTATAGTGAAGAGGAAGCAGCTTCAAACATAATGCTGCAATGTATAAACAGACTGGTCACATAGGAGACTTCCCTCAGTAATGATGAGGTGCAAGCTATGACAATGTATCCAAGTTTGGCATTATGCTTCAAGGAAGCTGTAGACTAGCTGAAGACATGTGGAGGAAAAACAGAGGTGAAGAACACATGACTAGGACACTTGAGACCAAAAGGAAAGGAGCTCGTCTTCTATTTTCTCCAGGTTATAAATCCTAAGAAACATGGGAGATTGCTGTAAAGGTGAAAAGAAGAAACTTCTGTTTGCACTTTTAAATAGCACTTAAAAGAATGGGCTAAAATTCAAGCTTTCCAAAGATAGTGTAAGTCAAACACTGATATTTAGGCTAGGAGGTTGTTGACCATCTGTCATGAACATCCATTTTTAAGAACAGGATAAACAAATATCTTTAGGGAACAGATTTACTTTTTCCTGCCCAAGAATGGTAAAAGTGGGAGACAGATCATAAAACCCCTCCTGGTCCTACCTCTTTAGGGCTCTGAAGTGTTACAGCAGTTTGCTGTGTATTGCTTTTGGGTGAGACTTAGGAAGCCTTTTTTTTAATCGTCCAGTTTTTCACCTATGTTTTTAATTTTCATGCATTCACTTTACTCAAATACTTAAAAAATATGTAGTGTATGCTTTTTGTAAGTATATTTATCATAGAACCTTAGAATTTCTCAGGATGAAAGGGAGCCATGAGAACCAATGAGTCCAATTTCCTGCTCCTTGCAGGACTACCTAAAGCTAAACCATATGACCAAGAGTGTCATCCAGACACTCCTTGAACTCAGGCAGGCTTGATGCTGTGACCATTTCCCTGTGAGCCTGGTCCAGTGACTGACCACCCTCTGGGTGAAGATCCTCTCCCTAGTGTCCAGTGTTGATACATGAGAATTAAAAAACTGTTATCCTCCAGAAGTTTTCTCAGATACCCCTTCTGTGATACAGGCAGACTGGAAGGTGACTGAATTGTGAAGGATGCTTGTCAAGACACTCCACTGCATAGCTGTGCATTGTAATAATGTGTTTATAGGATTGACAAGTATCCATTTGGACTCTTTAAGAGCTTTGACTCAAAAAAAAATAGGTGGAAGACATGTGTTTGCCAAAAAATCTCTGCTAATTAAATAAATTCTGCTGCTTTAATACAGTCTTTTCATCTCATTAAACTTGCTTACTCATACATTCACCACGTGAGCTGTGTTGAGCGTGGCAAATGCTTGGATTACACCAGCTTGTATATAGCATCTTGTTGAACTTTTTTTTTCCTATGATTCTGTTGGAATTCCAAAGGATGCATCTTGTTTCAGAAAAGAAAAGGGGAGGTAATATGGAAGAAACACTTATGGGTAGGTAGCTAAAATGTACACTGATTTGAAAAAAATCGCTCTTTACCAAGAAGTAAGTGAAAATGTAATGCTGTTTGCACAGTAGTAACACAGCATAACCCTTCTTTTGTTTGAATACTAATGTGGACCTGGCTCTTCAGCGTTTATTTATGTGACAACTCCCACTTAAATTCAAAGCCTGATAATTTTCCTGTATTTACTTCTTTTTAAGAATTTTTTTATATCCTGAAGAAGAGAGAAATTCAACGTGTGCTCCTTTTGCAGGTGCCGGCAGCAAGTGCCCTTGCTATTCAGGCGGCTGTCGTGCAGAGGGAGTTAGAGAGCTGGGAATAGCCCCAGAAGCGAGCACAGCGGCCGGCTTGCCTCTGCTGCTGCTCCGCGTAGGGCTCCCGCTTACTGCAAGGACCCAGGAGCTTTCTCTGGCCCAGCAGGTTGCACTGTTCACATTTGAAAATAAAACCAGTATGGAACTCCTTCCTGAAAACGGGCATGAAAATGCCACTGTTTGTTCCCTTGTATGATAACGAAAATTTTCTCTTCTTCCCTTTCTTGAAAAGACAGGAATCTATGCCAGATCAGATGGCCTGGGCCAAGATTCTTTTCATTCCCTGATGTTTTTGTGCTGTTCTAGTACATCTGTGTTGCACGTTATTTGTATTTCCATTTTTTATGTGGAGTTCAAATTCTATCTTCAGTGATCTGAATTCTGCCATTTTCATTGTATTAACTGGTGTGGTTTTTTATACCTGTAATACTTCCACTGGGTCAGCTTAAGGAAAGTACACTTCATGAATAAATCTAACAGCACAGTGGTCTTTGGCTGATTAGCTGTTGCTTTGGTGTTACTGTCTGATACTAATGATGATATATATACTGTTTAATCTTCCTATAATGTCAAGCTGCTATTGTTTATAAATGTGTGATTTGCTGTTATTTCTGATTTTATTCAAGTTTTTTACAGACAGAATTACTCAGCTAGTCAGAGTAAATATTTGCACATGCTAAGATGGAAGAGATTTTTTATGCATGGCAGTGTTATTGGACATTTTTTTCCCCTTTATCAGGAGGGAACCAAACCTAGGATCTATCATGTATATATCTAGCACAGCAGCTGTTCACGAAAAACAATGTGTCAGCAACAGCTTTTTTTCCATCCAAATAAAAAGCTATTAACATTGAGGGTAATTTGTCTCTAGACTTTCACTCTCAGCTGTCTGCTTATGATCAAATAGCTGCTCAGAAAAATTTGCTATTGGGACTGTAATTCCCTTTTCCTCATTGGGTTAGAAATACCATTTGTAAGAATTTAGAAAGGAAATAAACCTTTGAGATTACTCTCAGGCTAGCATTCTTCATGCAGTGGGATTGCAATGGCCTTCTGGCTAATACAGGAAGAAGATGCAAAAATGCAAAAGTGACAGTCTCTCTTTTGTATATGTAAACACAAGCAAATTAGTCACATCACAGAAGAATGCATCAATGCAGTTCAGAGGGCTGCAAGGCTTTCGGTGTCAAGGAAAAGTGTCCTGGCAGGAAAGAAAAATCCAGTGAATGTAGTGACACGGGAAGATCTGTCAGTTTACACCCAGTGGGTATAGCGTGTCACCTACACTCTCTGAAAGTAGTTTTCTCCAGGTAAGATGAGCACTCTTTGAACGGTGATGTATAATTGTGAGGCATTCAAGAAAATAAACAGAGGAAGATCAAATTCAGTGTAAGAAATCTATAGGTTTGTAAGTAATGAACTAGGCTGCATACATGTGACTTTCTTTTCTTTTAGCAGGTTGATTTTACTAGAAAGGAAATATTGCAATGATAAAAATTAATGTACATAATTGACGAGCTCCCTGCATGCAGTGTAGATAGTGTTGAGCTGCTTGGATTTGAGGAGATCTAGGATAAGAAGGAGAAAGCTTGGAAAAACTCTTTTCTGCATTATCACTGTGATGATGTTTCAGTAGAGAGGATGCTGTCAAGGACTGAAACATCTCCATGAAGTCTGCAGACTTGGGGACTATTTGTTTAAGCATCACCTTTTGAAAATAAATTTGAATACTTCCATATTTTATTCAACTTCTTCAATAATTTTATTTTATCAGTGCTACAAGTCATTGACAGTAAATAAACTTCTGTAATTGTATACAGTTGATAACTATGGTTTGTTTTTTCTCTTTTGTGTTTTGTTATTAATTTTGTTATTGAACATTTTTTGTGCTTTCTATATGACTAAGAATAATAACTGATATATTCTTAACTTCAAATCTCAAGCATTTGTCTATTTCTTATAGAATGAATGTGGCTGATGGGAGATATCCTGATGTGGTCCAAGATAACCAGGAAAAATTAAGAAGTGCTTTTGACAAGAATTCAGGTATTTTTAATACTGATATGTTTCATTGTTCAAGAGGTTTTAAGAAGAAATGGTAAGAAATTATTATCTTTCCTTTAAAACCACAGTCCTACAGATAACACATTTGTTGATATGTAGTTTCTGAGAAAGGTCAACAGTGCAAATGTTGCCATCCTTGGTTTGCATGCTTGAGGAATTTGGAGTGTGGCTTTTAAAGTCATCAAGAATCCTGGAAATCTGGTGTTTAAATTCCAGAGTGGGGAGCCCTGAATCTGTAGCAGTTGCTCCTCTGGCCTTACTGTGCCTTGGGCTACAGAAACAGGCAGTTCAGAAGGATACTTGTGGGATCAACTTGATGGAGAATCCAAGATGTTGTCCCAATTATGCCAAACCCTGAAACTCACCCTTCCAATTTTCTGCAAGAATATTATTTTAAATACTTCTTTGGGTGGCCTGTTTCTGGAGAAACTAAGAGAAGAAAGCTATTGTTTAAAGACTTGTATTGAAGTATCTCTAGGAGAAACTGCTTGTGTTTATTTTCAAGTTCTCTGTCCTTTTGAAGGAAGGGAGAGAGTTGTTTATGTAGAGTTAGTCGTGTGAGTGGTACTTAGCAAGTAAGGCAGCATTCCTGTTGCAGGGTGTTTAAAACCTATGATTTAACCCATGCTGTGACAGAATGGGAATAATGTGGGGCTGTAGCAGCTCACAGGATTGTCTCTGGAAAAGTACAACCTCTCTCTCCTGGGAGCAAGGCAGACTGTATACCTCGTCCTTGCAGGTGAGGAGTGGGCTGGCCAGGGTGGAGGAATGAAAAGGTGCTGTGACTTGTTCTCCCTGTTTCCTTTCTCCACTGAAAATCTCTACCAGATGTTCCTGTGGGTCAGCACAAGGGAGGAAGGCACAGCCCTTGGCTGGAGTGGCACTGCCCAACCAGTGACGATTGATCGAGAGCAGTGCTAATGAAAGTACAGATTTAGCTGGGACAGATAAGGGGCCTGTAGCCTTTAGTTAGTGGTCTAACTAAGCTCTGACTGGTCTAACTGGCTGTGCTGGTACAGCTGTCTTTCAGTCCTTAGGCCCAGAGGTGTCCCATGATGGGGAGATACGGCAGCACTGCCCCAAGAGTATAGCACAGGAAGAGCAGGTAGTTCCAAATGCAGCCTCTTGAACCTTCTCTTAAATGAGCAGGATAGGAGAAGGAAGGATGATTCATGATCTTGGATAAAATGGGCTAATAATGTACAGAGCAGGGTGCAAGACCTAGAGCATTACAAGTTCACCTTTGCAACTCAGATATGCTCTGGTTCATTTTGATCTTCAGTATCTGGTTATCTAATATTTGAAGAACAGTTTCATATTACCATCACAAGCGTCATCCATCTGCTATCTAGATCTGGGTGTCATAGATGAAACAGCAGAGTGATTAGACAAGACATTAAAAACAAAGCTGAAATAAAGCACGGAATAGAAACACAGATGGCCCTTTATTGATGAAACAATTAGATAAAAAATTATATTACATGCAGTTTCACTAAACCCCAAGAGTTTTGCTGAATTTTAGCAAAATCTAACTTAGCTGTTAGGATCTTTCCATGTACAAGCAATACTTACCAATACCTGGTAAAGGAGAATCAGTTGATACTTCTGTAGACTTTCAAAAATCTTTGGAGAAGTAGTAGCAGAAAAAGTACTGCTGTTTGTTATGGTTTGGCCTAAGACAAAAAACAGCCAACCAACCAACCAACCAAACCCCTAGTACTGAATATACCTATCAAAGACCTGAAAAAAGGGAAGAAAATATGACAAAACTTACAGGAACACAGTAGTTTTGGCTCTTCAAGGATGAAGTAATACTGGTATCCTTCAAAGTCTTGAGCAAGCCTGAGGTCATGTAAAGAAGGAGAAAACAGTTCTTTTAAAAATGGGTGCTGTGTTGCCAACAGACTCTTCAACACTGATACCAGGCCAAAGTCAGCCATTCCCAGTACACTCTTGTTTCAGAAGTTGGCGATAGCAGCATCATGCTGGAATCAGATACCAGAGGAGCGATAACCCTGAAATAGCAACATACTTGAAGTTCTTATGGCACGTGAAGATTTGGGAGGTGTGTGTGTGTGAGAAGAATGTTGTATACGCCTGAGCCAGGACTCTGTTCAGGCAGAAGGATTTGCGTGCTGGTGTCCTTTCCATGCTAGAAGATAGGCAGTCCTCCGAGGACTGTGGAGGTACCTTGACCCCCAACAACTGTTTGTCTTTTGGGGTCTGGTGAAAGGCCTTTTCTTAAAAGAGATATGAAAATAATAAACATCCATACCATGTGGGTTGGCCCGACCGTCATAGTCCATTCTCTGACATATTTCTGCTTCAGGATGAAAAAAATAGGGGAATTACATCATTGTGTGGATGTAAAGAAAAGGGCACAGATAGCTTGCAGACATCTTACACTCATGTTGCTTAAAGTATTGATGTTCTCCAGCTGGTCTGATGATGGGCTTTTGCAGAATCCTGCCACAAGGTCATTGGTTTCTCTATGCCCTGGCACAGCACTAAAACCAAGGAGCTGAAATCTCAGCTCCAGCTTCTGCTTTTCGTGTTGGTATTGACTACAACCTTAAGCATCTCAGTAACTCAGCTGATGAGATGGACCTTGTTTCCCTGGTAACTGAAATGTAGTTCCCAATGGTAAAAAAAAAAAAAAGATAAAAAAGTCTTTAAAGGCATGAAAGAAAGTTCATTTATTACAAGTCAGTGTTTTGCATCACAGAAAATAAAATTGTGGCATTTTTGGTCTTGACAGGAAGCAGCAGAAAGGCTCAACTCACTCCTGGTAAACTCTAGTAACTGCTGAAGTTCATATTTTCAGTAGCATGGCTTTGAGGCTGTACCTTTGTTCTCTCAGCTCTCACTCGTGTATTTTGTGTATTTTCTCGAGTTTTCCTGCCCTTGTTTGGTGTCTGTCTCTTTGAGCTGTGGTGCTTCCACTAGAGGTCGGCTGTGACACATCATCACCCAGGAACTTGCTAGCCTCCATAGCTCATGGGATACCAGCAGGAAAAGTCTCAGTTTCATTTTTTCTGCCATCCAAAAGGCAAAACCAACTGAAAATCTCCCGCATGTGTCCAGGGTCCAAAAGAGATGCATAGTTAAACTGAAATAACAGACTGGTTTAAAATGCATGGCTCACCTTACAAACTGGACCTTGTATGAGCACAGTGGTCAGCTGAAAAGGACAAAGGTTTGGTTGCATAAACTGATCTGTAAGCCTCTCCTCAAATTAACATTTGACTAGCCCAGCTGAACTGACTGAGCTATCACAGATAAGCACAGGCACACATGTTTACTCAGCTAGGCAATGATGTACATCACCTTCACTGTAGGCTGGCAGTGGCTTCTTAATTTTCAAACAGGATTTTCAAAGTACATCTTCTAGGCTAATGCTATTCCTACCACAGCCAGTGATAAGAAATTTGCTATTAACCTGTGTTTGAAAGACAGTGATTTTGAAAATCCTGGTCTTCTATTTGAAGGTGCCAGAATTAACAGCAGGGAGTTTTATTGTGTCTGCTGGAAAAGAAAGAAAACACAGGACCAGAATGCCTTCTTTATCCCTTTACTACTCCACGTTTGGAGTTTTTTTGGCTGATAATATGCAGTATTACTATACTCTGGGATTTCATATCCAGCTCGGGAAATTTATAACAGTACCATCTCCTCTTGTGCTTTAGGTTCTCCAAAACTTTAGAAGCATCTTCCCCAAACAGAGAACATTTCCAGTTTATGATGCAAAGGTTTCTCAGCCAGAGAACTGTGACATGCTAGATGCAGCCAGGGCTTTGGAAAAGAAAGACAACAGGATCTCTTTTTTAACAGTAATATGAGGAAATTTCCTTTTTCAGTGGTGTTAGTCCTAACCAATCCTCAGGATGTACCAAGATACATTTCAGCAATTAAAGTCTAAAATGTTTCTTTTGACAAATGAAGTGATTACTTTTTCAATAATTCAGGCCTTATCAAGCTACAAGATTTCTGTATAGTCAAGAGCCCCTCGTCATATCTGCTGAAAATACAAACTGAATATGTTGCTCTTGCTTTCCTAAATATTGCCTCCTATATAAAAAACATGCAGTCATATTCATAAGTTTTGTGGTTACTTTTATGTCAACCAGATTAATCCTAAAGCAGATCACTGGCAGCAAAAGCTTTTGATGAAACTGAAACAATAGGAAAAAGGAGATAAACTGATGGACCTTCATTCAAAATCTGTAGAGGTAATATAACTTAAAGTGATTTAATTTAAAGTTATTTTATTTTATCTATTGGATACTTTCAGGGAAATTTGCCTCAGGTTTATGTATCATGTACTTATGCTTGAATTCATTAAAGACCCGTTACTAAGGTGCTACAGAGATATTTTCCCCCCTCTTTCTCAGTTCAGCAGTTTCAAAAGGCAGCTTGAACACTTGCATAAATATTCAAAAGCTCTGAAGTTCACCTAAGTCAGGTCAAAATCAGCCCTGGAATTTGTGTCAAAGGGATTGCTCAGAACAGCTCTTTTTTAAATGTGACTGAAGTTCTGTTCTCAAAAGACAAGGAGAGATGCTGTAATAGTGAGGTACACGTCAGTGGGACACAATGTGCCCCAGGGAGTGACTACTGAGTGTCCCTACTTTGGTTTTAGCTTCACAGGTTCTCTTGATTCTGACGATATAATGACATTTTTTGACTTTTCGAGGACATGCTACCTGCCACCCAGCCTCCTTGGAAAAATGGCAATGTGGGTTCAGAGATCAGGTCTGTTTTTCATCCACGGGGAACCTGAGGCACCTTAACACCTCGCATTCATTTGTCCTAATTGCATCTTATTC
Source organism: Atrichornis clamosus (assembly GCA_013400975.1). Taxonomy (NCBI): domain Eukaryota; kingdom Metazoa; phylum Chordata; class Aves; order Passeriformes; family Menuridae; genus Atrichornis; species Atrichornis clamosus. Next base: position 185,128 of record WBMZ01006154.1, read on the forward strand.
ACTGAGTGTAGCCTTTATGGCTGACTTGCATCTGCCCAGCAAGCTCTGCTCATTCAGCCCTGCTGCAGATGCGTGAAGGAGCTGTGGGGTGTGACAGGCTGGTCAAATGTGCTGAGATCTTGCCACATTTTTCCCATGGAATTTGAGCAGGTCTGGTATCCTCATCTGTAAAACTGGTATAACAGGAGGGCTCTACCTCTGAAAGATGAGGAAAACTTAAGCAGTTAAGATTGTGGACTGCTACTACAGGACTGGATCTATATAAATACCTCATCCAGTAACACTGATCTGGCAGTGAGAGGATAAGGTTACTGCCTCTCATCCCCTGGGTGAGCCTGAAGCACTATGAAAGTAAGAGCACCTTGGAGTTCATCTCCCAGTTTTACAGAATATAAATACCTTCTCTGAAGCTGTGGAGGAGTCGTGCCCCTGTGTGCCCTCTTCTATCAATAATCATGTTCCTGGCAAATGGAAAGTCCTTGGTGTGCTCTTTCTTCCTTTAGTGCTCAGGTGGTGTCCCCAGCTCGTGTGAGGCTGTTCAGCCCTGACATGTCACTGAGCTCCTAAGTTTTCTATTCCCAAAGAACCACTGCTGCAGTCCATCCAAATACCTCTGTGCTCAGGCTTGAAGATCCCTGCTGTCGAGAAAGGGGGTAGTGGGCTTATCAAAGAGCCTCAGGTGATGCTGTGGACGTGTTCAAGTTGTGGGCAAGGCGTGATTTGGGATGATAGTAGAGAAGCAGTTATGGATCAGAAATTGCTGACTCCTGACCGGTAAAAAAGTGAATGGAGTAAAAACTTGGGAAATGCAGGGGAAAATAATTTCCATAGAGTTTGATATTTAATTTAAATTTTTATTAAAGCAATTTATTAATTGCTCCCCTGGCCTCCCTTTTTAATTTTTTCCTCCTGTGTTAAGCGAGGTTCTATTTGTTCAAAACAAATGATAAAGAGTCCTATGAAACTCCTGTTCTTAATATCCTTAGAATTCCTATCAATGCTTTGCTAGAATTTGTATCAACAAAATTCTATAGATACTAATAACTTCTAAAACATGACTATGTTCTTGAAATTATACTTCTGGTAGAAGTGGCAATTAAAAAAACTCCTTCAAGATTAGATGTGGCGTTTTATAATTACTTTAATATTGCTACTAAATTTATTTAACCTAGGGCTTGGCAGTACTCGGTATATATTTATTCTCCCTGGTTCCTATTTAACATTCTTTATCATTTTCGTGGGTCTAACAAAGCATTTGAGAGAGGACTTGTCTTAAATCACAGAAATCAGAAAAGTGGATGTGTAGGCTTTACATTTGAAGTTGTCTTTGCAATATTTTAACTAATGTAATGGATTTGATTTTGATGATACCCTTAGATTAGACATTGATAGTCTTTTTTTTTTTTAATTTAGGACTCAAATAAGTTTTCTTTTATAATCTCAGTTTTCAGACTTTTTCCCCATGACAGATGCTTCACAAAGAAACCATTATTTCAAGTCTTGCCAGAGCAGGTAATTTTTCTGGAAGGCTTGGGTGCAAGCCATCATCACCACTAACAGAAGTAAAACTGGCTTTGCTGCTCACTGAGACAATGAGGGAAAAGAAAAAGCATTCTCCTTGTTTTTGCCATACTGATTTGCTCTCCAAATATGATATGTTTGTTTTTGTTCATCAATCCTTAAGCGTGAGAGGTAACAGGAAAGGAGAGACATAGTGCCTCCCCTCTGTAAATCTCAGTTAGAAAAAAACCACTTTCATATTATGTCTTATCTGGTGTATTCCCTCCATATGCTATAACAGGCAAGTTCATTCTACATTTTCACCTTGGAGAGGGGGCAGCAGAGAACTTTCTCAAATAAAGGAGATCCAGTCAGGAGCGGTGCTGCAGGGGCCAGATGCTCTAAATCGACCTTGACTCACTGCGGGGTGGGGTCTGGTGAGCTGACTCATTGGCCTTGTGAATCTTTTTTCTGTGTTTGATGTGGGAGTGGTGGAGGATCTCCAGGAACACATGGCAGCAGTGTTTGAAACACATACTGTGTGGTCGAGTTCTGCCACTTCTTTTCATGCCACTGGACTGCAGAGCTATGATCATGTCTGGGAGGAGATCCACCAGGCACTTAGAAGGGTAGAAATTATGAATAATGGTCAATTAACACTTCTAGCAGGCATTTATCAGCTTTGATAGAGGGCTTCTCTAACAGATTTCTGTTTAGATACCAGTCTTCCCCTTTTTCAAAATTCAGTCTCCTGCTACTGCTGCTAAGCAGGAGCTGCCCAGCTGCAGTGTATGGTGGTGTGCCAAAATGTCCTCTGCTTCTTGTGCTCACCAGCTCCAGTACAACACAAGCAGCTGGTGAGACTGCACCTATGTAAAAATATTACAGGGATGTGCCTGTGGCAGAGCTAGGGTGTGGTTTTTGCCACTAGAAGTGTGCCCTAGTATTTACTGGAGGGTAATGTCATTAGGGAATGGGTTAGCATGTGTGTATGGGGGAGAGGGGAGGAAGGACAGGGGCATGCCCTGGTTGCTGGAAGCCATCCAGCAGCTTAGCACTTCTGGACATGACAGCAGATGCCTGCGTTGTGCAGGGGCAGGTGTGATAGCAAGTTCCTCCTCTAAGGGAGGAAGTGGCATCTGTGGACATCACCTCACAGAGGCTCAGAAGCTGTGAGAGATCTCCACATTTTGGAGGGGGATGGGAGAAAACCAAATGGCCTCACTGGTGGGATAGTGAATGAGAAGTAGGACCTACTTCTCTGGTATCTGGGGAAGTTATAGTATCTGTGTGGCAAATTCTGTGACTAATCCTCTGAATGTGAAGGTATGCCTTTGATGCAGGTGGACTTTGATTCCCCTTTTCTTTATTGTCTTCCTGACTCCAGAAATCCTTCACAACTGCTGCTTTGGTAAGGATAAAAGCATTATGCACAGAACTGTTACATCCCAGAAGTTTCTGTATCTACAGCCCAATCTTCAACATGGCTCACTCTACCCATGCCTGCAGCAGCGGGCCCTGATGGCACGGTAAGAAAGAACTGAAAAATCTCCTTGCTTTGCTGCTCTTTTTAAAAGAGGAAAGGTCTCAGCTACTGGAGCTGGATACAGCCCTGATGTTAATGAGAAGGGCTTTCAACCCTCCACTTGGCCAAGACCAAGCATGGCAGTACAGGAGCAGAAGAAAGGGAACAGATGGAGAGAGAATTTAATCTCACCCATTCTCTCTTTCCTACTGACTAATCTGCCCCAAGCCTGATACCAGCTTTGTGTTAAAAAATATATCCACATTTTTCTGTTAGGAAAATTTCCCACATGTGAAAAAATACTGAAGTTCTTCCTACCTCAAGCTGACCAAAATGAGGAAATATTTGATTACTTAATGAAAATTTCAGGAAAAAACCCCAAACATTGGGTTGAGTTATGCAAGCAACATGATGATTAATTTAAAACAAAAAAAAAAGAAAGAAAACAGGATTGCACTGTACATCTTCTGTCAAGTGCACAAAGTCCACGACTGGGTTGGGAAAGAGTATCTGTTTGGGGGCAATGCAAGGAATGTGACTGATCTCAATTTTAAAACAGTCTAGCCATCAAGGTCATTGAAAAACTAGAATTAGATCCTCCACAAAGAAAAAAAAAAAGGTACTGTCCAGGTCTTTATGTTTCTAAAATAAAACTTTAGTTGCTATCCAAAAATGTGCCATCACTTTGTTCCTCATCACATTTTTCAGACAGCATTGTCTGCCTTTTTAGAGTGGAAATTTTAAGTGGAATTGCTTCATCCCATGCTTAGTCCATGTACTAATTGTGGTATTTAACAGCAATTAATGCTGTTGATTCAGGAAAATATTTTTTAATACCATTTGACCTCATGTTATTTTACATAATAGGCGTAAAAGGGCCTAGTGTTTCTCAAATTTAAGAAATTAGACCTTTGAAGTCAATGAGGACAGGATAATGAGGATGATCATACTAAGTAAGGATAGAGAAATTGGTTCATAGATAATCTACCATTGCAAGGATTATGTAAAGAATTCATTGCTTGACAGTTTGTCATCAAGACTTGCTTGGCTTGAAGGAATTCTTGGATACACTCATGTCAACTTGTGAATTTACAGAACTGCCAACGTAGTCCTAAGTTTATCTGTGTTACTTCTATTAGAAGCTTCGTTAGGATGCCTCAGGTTGAGCAGAATAAATTTGACAAGCACCAATTTGTAAAGATATATTAACAGGATTTTCTGTAATCAGAAAAAACAAGGCCAAGACCAATGCTGTAAAACCTTTAGTATACTGAAAAGAATTCCAATTTATGCCATCCAAATAAATTTGGTTAGAGAAGATATAAAGAATTTTTCTTATCTACTTGATTGTCTGAGGAAATCAATTGGGTAATGCCAATCACTGTCCATAATAATCCACAATTAATAAATACAGTGTAACTCATGGTGATATTCTCATTTACACTGATATTAATGCCAGTTTAATTCCACTGATACTGGTGGAGTAACTCCTGATGCTTGAAAGAAGGCCTGGGAACTGATAGCAAGGCAGGTGTAGCTGTTTTCCGGCTTGCTGCTCTTCTCTTATTCTTTTACTACAGTGTTGAGTGTGCTGGAGAGGAGTAAGAAAAAAAACCCAAACCAAGTATTTATTTTAATTTTACAGAATGTTGGCTAGAGCATTTAATATATGTACGTGTGGGGGGTGTTGTGTATACGTCACAGTAAAACTTTCCTATGGCCCAGTCTGATGTTACTTCTCAGTTCCACACTATGACTTTGTCCCATGTTCATTCTATGACCTGCTGGAGCCCAGAAACCAGTTTTTCTTTTATGTGTGGAGGAAGGAGGATGAACTAGGAGGTCAGACATGTCCCTAGCCATAGCTGGGTTGAGGTTTTAGTGAAACAGATGTTCTGAATTTCTTTGGAAAATTTCCTTGTTCTGACCCTTGCCGCAGTCTTGTCTTTGAAACAGGGACAGCTCTTTCATATAGCCCAAAGATAAACCACTAAAGACTGGAAAGGAATCAAATATTGTGGAGTTATATGCTGTGATAATTTCACTGCTGGCTGGATTATGAATTTCATGCAGTATGGAACTTCCTTCCCTTTTCTTTTTATTATGATAAAGCCTATGCTTTAAACTGTTTATATATGTTTATATTTCACATAGCTTCAGTGAAGGAAGGACAATGATACCTATGTATTGACAGAAGCAGTAGAGCCATCCTTTTCCATTATTCCATACTGCGGGTTTCAATGACTTTCAGTCCTGTAGGCAGCACCTGTCTTCTTTTAGACAACAGACATAGCCAGACTGTTTGCTTTGAAGAGGTTCAGAAATCTCCTTGAGTAGCAAAAAATGTAATTACATTTTTCCTGTCTGGAAAAAGGTATAGTTATAAAGGCAGCTTACAGCTGCGTGGGTTAGAAGAGGGCACAGCCACTGCCCACAGGGAGCACATGCTGAGGAGACGAACCTACTTGTCCCTTCTTCTCCTATGTCACCTGAGCAGTCCGTGAGCTACAGGTAAAAAACTGGACGTAAAATCTGCAGAGATCAGAGTTAATTTTTTTGAGAGGGGAGCTGTCATCCAACTGAAAATGCAACTGTCCCCTTGCTCCAGCAAGTGTGCCTGGGAATCCTTAACTATTTCAGGTCCACAGAGAGAAGCCTGACCATCAGTGCCACTGGCCACTCCTTCCAGGCTGGTCTCCAAAATCCCAGCACAGAAGACACCTCCTGGGTCTGTCCTGCCAAAGGAGGCACTGGGGTTTCTGGTGGCCTGAGTTCTCAGGCACATGTTCACTACACACCAGCTCACTGCAAGGTACCATCTAAGTCTTCCAAAGCGTGTTCTTCACCAGGAGTACCTTCTCCAGTGCTCTGGATCTCTCCATGCCAACAGTGTTGTGATCAATTGCTGAGGGTTTCAGGGTAATCTGTTCCTCGGAACCACATGTCTTGCCTTAACCAGCTAAATATTTATCAGTGATCTGTAACAAACCTGAGGAACTTCAGGCACGCAGAATTACGATGTTAATAAAGTCTGCCAGATAAACATTTACTTAGGTGCTGCTGGCTGTGCTTAAACGAAGACCTTTGAAAGTGTGGGACTATCGCACAGCATAGATATTTCTGAAAAATCTGAGGCGTTCTGCAATTTATGGAAACGCTTTTTTAAGTAACTCCTAAGGACTTCTAAAATGTATTATTAGATTTAGGTAGAGTTTAGGACATACTCTTTTTTTAATCTTGGATGAAGGCATGTGGCTGAAGTGATATAATTAATGCACTTGCTTCACAGTTTGGAAAAATTTAATTCCTAAGGCTTATCAAACTTCGGTTCCTCAACTATTTTGTGAAATATACTGAACAGAATCAGTATCTCATGTGGATATTAGTGGTTTGATGTGAGACATATAGTATTTTGTCTTTTGAGCTATTGAATTTCTGCTACTTACCACCCATCCCAAAATTCTCATGTAGAAAGCCTGAAGGAGCTTAATAGTATTCTACAAGGAGTTTTTTCAACATTTTGAACTTACATTTATTTCTTATTTACTGGAAACTTCTGTGTGTGTTTTTCTCTATAGAAACACATAGAACTAAACACACATATGGAACAGCTGTGGCTGTAACCGAAAAGGAAGTAGGCTTCCAGCCCTCATTTTTGCTTGTGTTAAGACTTCAAACACTCCACTCACGCCCCAGAAAAAAAAGAAAAAAAAAAAAAAACAAAACCCTAAAAACACCTCCCAAAAAACAAAAAATCAAACCAACCCAACAAAAAAACCCCTACAACACTTCATCCCTAAACGTGAAAAAATCTAAGCTTATTTGAAAATAAATAAAATGTGTGGGACAGACATGGAGTTTATGATATTTTAAAAGTATCTTTAGTTTTATTTCTAATATGATCACATATATCCTTTAAAAATATAACCAGTTAAAATTCCTAAATGAAAGCTACTATGAGCTAGAAAATGGTATTTTTCCTCTAAAGAAATATTGAACTGAGTGTCTTCAAATTTTCAAGTCAGAAAAAGTAATTTAAAAACTTTTGCTTTCCAATGGGAGGTGCCAGCTTCTTGGAGAGCAGGCATTGCAACAAAGACTCCTTTTGGATTCTAGATAATATACCTTTGTTTTCATTCCTCTTTGTTTCAGTAGCAGAAGAAACGATGCAAAAATCAGTTGTGACCTTCCATGTGTGCAGTTTGATCTGGAGATTAGCTGTGAAATACTTCAGAGAGCCCTAGCAACGAGAGAGACATTATTGCACAGTGGTCTGTCTTTCCCCTGGACTAATACATGGATATGGATATATACTCTTGAACTTCAACAAAAGCCTAGATAAATATTTACTAAACTGATTATAGTTTATTTGGCAGTGAACTTAGAAGCAGAGGCAGCAGTATTTCCTTCACAACAGTTTCTAGTGTGTTTTGGTTGGGTTTTTTTTAATATACTGCACAAACTGTCTTTCAAGAACTGAAACACTAAAGCCAATTTACTGACAAACTACTTGAGACCTACCTAACATGTAGGTAGCAAGTGATGTGAACACAAAATAAATGGCATTTTTTTCTTAAATGTGTTATCATTTAATCTATGCTCAAACTTGGAGGGATACCTGTGCTATGAATCCCTCCACACTGTAAGCTGTGAGCCAGTGTGATAGCTCAGCACACAGTGTATCTGAAACTGAGATTCTGACTCAGTGTGCAACCTCCCTAGAAGACTGCTTGTGATGGAGATGGTCAGGGGTGTGAGTTACAATGACAGGAGGCCCTGCGAAGCAATGAATTATATTACATTAAAACTATTTTCTGTCCAATTTTGAGATTCAGCTTGGAAGAAAGTAGATAAAATATATGTAGGTGCGTAAGTGTTTCTTCGTAACACAAAAGGGATTTATTAAGCCCCAGTAAACCTGAGCAGAACTGGAAGAGAAAAACCAAAACCTGCAGGCAAAAAAGGTCACACAAATATCCAGTTACTTGATTTGCTGCTAAGATACATAACTGGGTATTAATGTTTTTTATAGGCATAAGTAGTATTTGGAAGGCTTGAGCAGTCTCTTTAAAATATGACTCCTAAAACAAGCACAACAGGGAGAAAGTCTTAATTTCTTCTTTTGTTTTGTTTTGTAAGAGATCTTTTTCAAAGGGAGTTTTACAGTCACATGCCCCTTTTGCAGAGTGCACTAGTCTTGACTGAGACTTTTAGAATTAATATAGAGCAGCAATTGCCAAAAAAAAAGTCAAGATCTTGAAAGTGGAGATATTTCAATGAATACACTCCATAAGGTTGTTAAAAACACAATCAAAACCCTCTTCTCTCTGCTATGGTGAAGTCAGCCCACCCAGTATTTGCTTAGTTATTTACCTAAATCAAGTTGAATTTCATTCTTCTAGAAAGGGCTTTGATCTAACCTTTAGCAATTTCTGCACCCCATCATTAAGAGCAGTGAAACAGATAGTTTGGTCAGGAGAATAAGGAAAGAACAGAATGCAGAGCACAGTATAGAAAAAAGGAAAGGAATCTGACCAGGCTGATCCAACAGATGTTCAAAGTAAGTGTACATTTTGCAGGGCTGCCTTGTTGACTTTATGGTAAAGAATGAATTCTGATTCAGCACAGATCTTTGAAGCTGTCAAACTGTTCTTCCCAGTATGTTTAAATCTTACTAAGATCTCAATGACTAATGCAAAGACCTTTTCCTAGGGACAGCAGTGAAAGCTTTGGTAGCACTGGAGATCCTGTCAAGGCAGATGTTAGGACAGCCAGGGAAAAGAGGAAGTCCCAGTATATCGTGCATCATTTTTTGGCACTGAAGTGAGAACAAAGGTGCATTACATACCGGGAAACAGCAAAACCAGTGGAAAACCAGGACCTTGCCTTTGCTTGCTAGCTTCTTACAAGAAAAACCATCTAAAAAATGTCCATGTCTATACCCCTATACCAAGTGTTTGTTTACACTGGGAGATTAACTTCAGTAATTATACACCCAGAGATAGATGTATGTAATTCTCTTTGTGGCACTCCTAGTCAAGAAACAGAAACTTTTGAAAACTAACACCACTTCTGCTGACTGCAGTACTGGATTCTTGCCTGGGGTGTTACCAACCTAACTAGTGACTCACTGCCAAGATAGACAATTCTCTCTTAAACATGCTGATGGGGTTTTTTTAGAAAAATAAGGTCATTGTTAAACTATTCTACTGAACAAGTTCTGATGTCACAGCAATTTGGGACATCAGTCAATGAGCGTTCCTTTTAATTAGTGCTAAAGTCCTTGTGTGTGTGAGCTTATCTCCAAAACTTGCAAGTGGAACTTAGCCAAGAAGTTTTTAAAAATATGTTGACATTGTATATCAGAATTTAAGACATTTTTTTGCCAAATTTGAGCTAAATTAGAAAAAAGAAGAAAAGTTCGACCTTAGTTCAAGAGCTAAACTTTTGCATTTTAGTGCCTTCTTGGTGCTTTTTTGAAATTTATACGGCTGAAGGAAAAACTAGGCACAATAAAAAATTTGTGCAATTTTTCTTACTCTTTGACAGTATAAATGAAGCCACAGTGGAGGTCTTACAAGTAAAAAGTAATATTTTGGCAATATTTTATTTAGTTGTTCTCTGCTAATGCCAAAATACTGTTTTCCAAGGCCAGGTCCAGTCTTAGATAAGTCGATTATACAATCCTTGCAGAGCTGACTGCTGCTTTCCGAGTGCCTCTTTTTCATGGCACAGATCCACAACACTCAGTTCATGGTGTTTGCAGAGGTGGAAAACCATGACAACCCTCACACTAGTGAAGGTGGGTATATTCACACCCAGGGCCAGTGACGGTTTTGCATAATACATGGTGTGAATTTGGAAAACCCAAAGGAGATTGGGAACAGCTGCTGCTTGTGACCAACCAGTATCTTGAGAAAGATAAAAGTAAGATATCCACATGTCCAAAAGGTTTGCTGTTTTAAAGGTAGACCAAGCCCATGACTTCTTGAATTGTTGCTGTACTTCTGCAAGAACAAGTGCTGACTGGATTTCTGGGACCTTTCTTTATCCTTCTAGTTAGTTAAGTGATGAATGTGCTACAAAGACTTAACTGGACGTGTGGAATTAGTTGTCACATATTGTTAATGTCATAGTTTTGCACTTTTTCAGGGTCACAGACATCAAAGCCACCCTGGAGGGAATAATAACACAGAAGGGACATTTACTGATGTAGTTAAGTAATATAATGACCAAGCACATCTTCAAGGCACAGGGAGTTGGAAAAGAAAATGTTAATTTTTTCTGGATGTCATTTAATTAATTGATTGGATTGCTTTTTCCACAGAACTATATTTAACTTCCTACCGCTTTTAAACTTTTCTCAGTTGTAAATAAGAATTCATAAATTATTTTATGTTCTAGATTTTTTTTTTCTTTAAATAATAAGATCTGTGTTAAGGGAGACTATTACAGGTTTCTAAAAAAGACCAGCTCTTCTTCTAGATGAATGAGGAGGAAGAAGCTTGGAAACATAGAACGTATGAAGGGAGCATCATTAGAAAACAGTGAATAAAAGGCACAAATACGTATTATATTCTTGCATAAAATATCTCTAAAAAAATGGAATTGCATTCTTTGATGCATTTGATGGTATTGATAGGATGTTTTTGATGTTTTAGTATGCTTGCCTAAAATTGGATGTTCTAACAGAATGCAGGGCAGACCTAAGTATGAAGATGACCAAAACCTTTACAAACCGGTGAATGCCTAAGTGCCTGCTAGGACCTCCTTTGAAGTCACCTGAAAGTCCTCTTTGTGAACCTTTTTCTGGAGCATCTTTCATGTGAGGAGAAGGAATGAAGAAGAGGAGGCCAGACTCTTCTCACCAGTCCCACTATCAGGACCAAAGGCACTGAGCACAAACTGAAAAACATGACGCTCCATCTGAACATAAGAAAACATTTTTAACTGTGAAGGTGGTCAAGCACTGGTGCAGGTGACTAAGAGGCTGGTGGAGATACTCAAAGTCTGACTGGACACAGTCTTGGGCAACGCATCCTTTTGTGACCCTGCTTGGGAGCAGGGAGTTGGCTTGGTGACCTTCGGAGATCCCTTCCAACCTCAGCCATTCTGCGATTCTGCCATCACAGAAGACAGGCTACTGAATGAGTCTGGAATAGCAGATCTTCTGTTTACAGGGCACTTAATTATCACCCTCACACAGTACACTTGAGGACTGATCACATACAACTTGCCCTAGTTCTTTATGCTCCTTCTTATTACGGTTTCTTTCTTTGTGCCATGGTCCCAAACATTATTTTTGTGTTGATTCTCCAGTGATCATGGGTTTCAAATGGCTCTCTTGTCCAGCTTTGAAAAATAAGACAAGTCTGGAACTGTAGATGCTGAAGCCTCTTCTATTTACCCCATGGCTGACTTTTAATTCTGCAGCCCTAAACTTTTCAGATATCTCAGTAAAACTTAGCTTTGAATAGTCTGTGCTGCTTTCCATTGGTCTGAGAGTGAAGGTGAAAGGATGAAGATGATACCAAGAGGATTTGGTGCTGTGAAAAATTAAGCTTCCCTTTACTTTCCTCCTCTGGTTTTCTTGTGTTTTCTCTGGCTTTGTGTCTTGATGTGAGTCTTTCGAACTTGAACCTCAGAAAAAATATTTGTTAAAAGATGATGGAAGGTGTATGTTTAAACCAATTGGGTGGTGTGTGTGTTCTTTTCCTTGCAGAATACTCTGGGGTGCGCCAAAGATTATGGAACTTGAAGTCTTTTCCTGTCATGGGGTCCCCTGCAAGCAAAAACCACAACCCTGTGCTATAAATGTGTTTTAGGCAACGTAACTTGTGAGCAATTCAGTGGCAGCAAGCCCATCCCTGGCTGGGCACATGCCTCTGTGGATCAATGTGCTGTGCTGCTTGACCTCTGGACCTGTGAAACTGCTCTCTTAGAAAAAATGATGCCAGGTACAGAAGATTTGCTTGGTCTGAAAACAGTGATTAGCAATCAGTTCACTTCAGGGTACGTAAGATTCCCTTTCCACACTGTTTCTTGTTGCACATACATAGAGATGCTGGAGCCAGCAACTGTACATATTCTGTAAGTATGATTCTGTATATACTATAAATTTATCTTTTCATTGTTATTTAATCTGGGAAAAAAATGGCACACTATATTATGTAGTTAAAAATCCAACAACAAACAAACCAACACTAAAATGTGTATTAAGCAATGTGTAGCATAGTTCTTCACAAGGGCTGCTGCATATCCTGAGGGCTTTCCCTTCCTCTCTCTGAATCCAGATATGTGTCTGTTTTGCCACGGCCCATGGAAGCAATACAGGGTTTCTGCCCAAAGATTTCAGTGTTGAAAGTTGAAGATTAGACAAGTTCAGAGGAATGGACCCAGAGGAGTTTGGAAATGTATTTCTGCCTAGGGGACTCAGCAGTTTCAAGGACAATGCTGCTGAGTGTCAGGAAGTGGAAAGGAGCAGAAAAGCCACTTCAGAAGCAGGGAGAAATGGCACTAGTTGAGGTCACCTTCACACACTTGAAATGTTTTGTTTTCAGTCCTGGAGTAACACAGGGCAGCTCTCAAACTAGGAATGGTCGAGGGTGTTTGGAAATCCCCTGTGTACCCTTGAAGAAGCTTTAAATAGAAAACCTTTTAAAAGTATGTAGTTTAGGAAATCTCCTAAGGCCACTCTTGTTTTCCTAGGGGAGTTTTGTGTTACCGAGCTATATAAAATACTGTCTAATTTCCTAGTTCACTAAGCTTCTGCCCTCATCCCAATAGACTTCACTTTCCATTGCTATATGATCATGCTACCTCTGTGAATCTACCTTTCATTTTTGTCATGAGTCTTCTGTATAAGGAAACTTGCTTTATTTTTTAAAGAACAAACTTTAGCTAGAGAAAAATGAAACCTTTACAGCAACAAAACAGTAATTCTCTTCCAAAACCATCAAAGGGTATATTCTGGAATAGTGCTCACAATCCAGCTATCTAGGCAGAATTAAAGGTACAGCTGTGCTGTTGCTGGAGGTCTTGCTTTTAGCTGAAATGGAATGGAAATGGGTCTCACTAGCTTTGTTTCCATCTGGGGCAGAGTTGATGCAGAAGAATGAGGAAACAGTAGCACTTTATCCAGCAGCTTAGCCAATAGAAACTTGCTAATGGTCTATTGCTCAAGCACTCTCTCAGCTTCCTCAGAACTGTTCAGGTCAGACAGGTCTAAATCAGAGAACTTGACTGTTGAAATCTGCATTCTCAGCTACCGAGTTACCTCCTCAGCCTTTCTGCATCTTCCTCTTCCACAATCTCTTGGTTTCAGCATGGAAAGTAATGCAATTGCTTTTCTACTTAAGTGTCACTGCAAAAGAGTCAGACCTAGGTCATTGCATAGTGACATTACTGGTATGTCCAGAAGGAAGAGCACTAGATATTTTCAATCACCTAATTGCCGTTTGACAAAAAAGTGCTACAATGTCATTTCAAGAGTGCAGACATGCCATTGTGCTTGGAACATTTCTTTTTCTGACCCAAGCTGTCAGCATTTTAATTAAACTTTTTATTTTAAAAAAACTTAACAGCTATTCTCGGTAGAGGAGCCTAAAGAGGGCTTGAGGCTTTGTACATCTTTAATTACATCTTCAACTAATTTGGTGTTTCTCCAAAAAGTGTAAAGTAACAGTGACAGCCATTGCCAAATGTGGTAACGGAAAGTCTTGGAAGAGTCAGCAAGTTTCAATTTGAGGGAAATGGAGTTTTACAAATATACGTGAATGGATTAGTTGTCAAAAGAAGCAAGTGTTTTCAAAGCAGTAAGTAAATTGCCTGTTACGTTTTTAAAGTTTTGTGTAGAATAGACAAATCTTTATGTTTCAGTAGAAAAATCCCAAATGTTAACTTCACAGGATTTGGAAGAAATTTCTCCTCTAAGAGGTTTATGCTATGTTCTGTTCTTGAGCCTTCTGGTGAAGCATTCAGTAACATCCTGTACCAGAAACATGATGCTGCACCAGGTTGCTGTTGGTTTGATATATAAGCAGCAGCCTCCCTGTTCAGAAATCTTTCCCAGCAAAGAATCTGGGCAAATAAACATTTTTAAGTGTGCCTCTGAGTACCTCTTCAGCTTCTACATGTTTTCTTTGAAGCTTACCAGAATGCTTTGGACCCAGAGAAAAGATTCATTTTGGCCCAAGCGATGACTGACATCATGCATAAACGTCCACAGTTTGATCTCGAGCCTCAGTGTATGTCAACAGCTACAAATATGAATGTGTGTGTTTGCAACTTCACCTCACTGCTGAGGGACATAGCAAACCAACAAGCAGGTTGAATTTATGGTATGGCCATCTTGGGCAAGTAGGTGAAATCCATAAGGGTAAACTGGGACTAAAGCCTGCATGGATTTACAATGTTAAAATGGGTTGTCATTAATTTAAAAGTAAAGTCCATGGATGTTTTGTAAATAGAAGGCTTGAAGCTCAAGAGCAGAAAACTGTCATTTTCTCAACATAAGAAACAAAACACTGAAAAGATTACAGAGCTTCATATGTCATATTTAAGTCACATCTGCTATTGTTTGAGACAACTCGAAATAGTAGTTGAGAGGCATGGAAGGTAAATAAAATGATAATCTAATTTTTTTTTCTGTGATGCAGTGAATAAGGAACTAGTCACGTTTAAAGTAAGAGAGAAGAGACTTTAGAGAGAATATAAACAAAACTTGTCTTTGTAGTGCACTTTGAAAAGCAGTGTATTTCAGATAGCTGGGAATTCCTGTGCTAATAATTAAAGCACAGCATTTCAAGTCATCACATTTTTCTTCAGGGCTAGAAATCTGCCTCAGCTTTCCTCTGTATCCTGCCACAGGGTATTTCCTTTCTCTAAGCTTTGATTTCAGAGGCTGCAGGTTGGGAAGCTTAATTAGCTAACTTTTGTAACTTGGATTTTAGTCCTCAGATGGGACCTGGGGTTTTGGTGCAAGAGGCCTCTGTTGTGCTGCTATAGCTACCAGTGCTACCACATTGCTAGCAATAAAAATGGAATGTTGCCAGCATCGCTGGAGCTCAAATTTTGTTTTGAAACAATATGAAAGACTCAAAATAATTTTAGCATGAATGATTCATCTAGAGTGGGCACATAGATAATTTACATGAAAACTTTTATATATATATGTGTATATATATATAAATAGAAATAGAATTTTTTTCTAGCTTATCTTTAAGTAAAAAAAGAGTTGATTTTGGTCTTGATTTCTAGCTATATGTGAATTTTATTGGTTTATGTCATTTGTGTTCATTGATAAGTTTTAGGTAGAGGCCCAAAGGGGATATGTCCACAAGACTTGTTTGCTTCTGTTAGAAGCTTCCCCCATGTCCAACAGAGCCAATGTCACCCAGCTCTGAGATGGACCCACTGCTGGTCAGTGCCAAGCCCGTCAGCAATGGTGGTAGCACCTCTGGGATAAAAGATTTGAGAAGGGAGAAAAAACCCCTGTGCAACAGCAATTGCAGCCAGAGAGAATGAGAAGAAACAGCCCTGCAGACACCAAGGTCAGTGAAGAAGGAGGTGGAGGAGGTGCTCCAGGTGCCAGAGCAGAGATTCCCCTGCAGCTCACGGGGCAGACCAGTTGTGAGGCAGGATGTGCCTCTGTGGCCCGTGGACAACCCCACGCCAGAGCAGGTGGATGCCTGAAAGATGTTGGGAGCCTGTAGGAGGCCTGTGCTGGAGCAGGCTCCTGGCAGGTCCTGTGGCTTCGTGGAGAGAGGAGCCCATGTTGGAGCAGGTTTGCTGGCAGGACTTGTGACCCAATGGGGGACCCTCACTAGAGCAGCCTGTTCCTGAAGGACTGCACCCTGTGGCAGGCACCCGTGGTGGAGCAGTTTGAGAAGAACTGAAACCTGTGGAAAGGACTAAGGTTGGAGATAAAAGTCTCATGCTATTTGGATATCCAGAAAAAAAAAAAAAAGGGAGAAAAAGCAATTCCTCCCCCACCACCTTTACACTGCCCTTTCATGACAATGGATTTGATAATTGCCTCTTGCAGTGCACTGGGACGTTATTATTCCTATGGTTACAGAATATTAAACAGTAATGATGACTGTAATTACTGAGGTTAGCCTCGTCTCGGGATCCCTGCATGAGTATCCTGATCTGGAGTTACTTTCCCTGCCCTTTGGCCACAGTCTGTCACTCTTCTGAGCACCCAGCAGGATGTGTGTGCACTGTGATTTCACACGTGGAACCCACGCACTGCCTGCAGCACGGACCTGCCCCGCGTTCCCAACCCTGCAGCTGGGCAACACTGTGGGTTATGCAGAGGAGCCACAGAGCAGCTGATACACACCCAGAAGCCAAGAGTTCCTTGCCCGAGGGCCCTTCTGGCTTCCTGCCTCTGTCTTGAGCCCCTTGCTCTTATTCCTCCCCCCACAGACCTTGTGATATGATTTTGGTTATCCGGCTTATTTCCAAGTGGAGGCAGTTTTAATGGGCAGGCATAGTCATAGTAGATGTGACAATGTGGTTAATAAACCATGTCAGCTAATAAAAGAGAATTTTTAACATTTTCTGTTTTCATTAGCAAATGAGACTACTTAGATGTGTTCCAACATAATTATGTTTATTAAGGCTTCAGTTCTATTTTCATATTTGATGTCTGATATCTTACGTGCACTAAAGCACTGTAATTTATTCTTGCAAATGAAGCTATTGCAAGGTTTCTTAACTATACAATTTATAAAAGCCTTATTTTAGCCTATTTATTTTTCTTTGTTTTTGTTGGGTTTAAGTTCTTCTCTGAGGAACATTTATTAGTTGGCATTTCACCCTTCTCTTGGTTTGGTGTGCTCAATCCCCAAAGCTCTTGAACATATCTACCAGGAATTTCACAGCACCTGCAGACCAAAAACTGACAGTAAAGCAGGTAATCTAGAAAAATAAGTACTTCAGCTAATAGTTGATAAGTCACTAACTATGGAAAACCCAGAAACTTTCTACAGCTCTTGGATTCAAAAGGATGTAAGTTCCCCTTTTTCTTCTGCTAGTAATAACTCTTTCTAGTAGAATGCCCAAGTGTGGTCTTGCTAGTTCAATTATGCTTACTGGTTAAATTCTAGTTATGTGATCCTGAATTTATTTATTTATTGCTTAAGATTGGTGAAGATCCATTCTATCCACCTTTCAAACAAGATTTTTTTTTTCCTGTGAATGAACACAGAACAGCAGAACTCTTGACCTCATGATGGTAGGAAGTAGGAACAATCAGCTTAATGAGAAGGAAAAAACGCATGTTTAATACTGATGTGAGATCATGATAAGTCTACAGATTTTGTGCACGTGTACGGTCTCCAAAGAAGAAAAGGCCTGGACATTAAAGCAAATATTATTATAGTTGATGCCAGTTATTACTATAATGTCTACCATTTCCTGGTGTGGGACTCCAAATTTGGTTGGTTATAATTTCGATAAATATTAATTATTGTTAATGAAATTACTGATGTTGAATGTCTCTAGCAGATTGGGGGTTTTTTTAATTAGTCAACTTAGTTGTTGCTGAGAGAAAAAAATGGGAAATAAATTATTTTATCTGTTTTCTCTACAACATTGTAATATGGGTATGCTTAGAATATATATTTCAAGTTTGGGAAGGCTCATTAGGTAGTGATGTGATATGCTATGCTTTCCTTCCTGCCAAGTTTGGCCAACATAAACGGAATTAAAATATGTTATTGCAGCATGCTCAGCAGGAAGACGTTGTCTCAAGTTTGTGTGCCCTGGTGTCTCTATAACCTGAGGCCGAATCAGGACTTTCCACTGCAGTAATAGGGCTGGTCTAAGTGATCCATGTTTGATTTGAGTCAGATCATTGAAAGTGGGCCCTCGGAGTTGTCAGCCTGCGCTGTCCCTCGTGTTGCCTTCCCCGGAGGCAGCGGAGGAAGCTGGCTGAGCAGATTGCAGAGGAGAGGTGGCAGCTGTGCCAGTGGAGCAGGAGCTAGGCAGGAGTGCAGCAAAAATACTGCTGGCTTGTTAAGTGAGGTGACAACCAGTGAATGGGAATGAAGGTTGTGAAGACTTAGGTAGCTGTAAAGCTGGGAGACAGGGACTAGAATTAAGATCCGGTGGGTACCTTCCTTTTAGAAAGAAAAGGTAAGGGAAAAAAGTGCACATTAAATTGGGGTGGGGGCAAGGAGGTGCCTCAGGATGTGGTGGAGAGTTGAGGATGGTCTGGTAAAGAGATTGGATCAAGTTGCCCCAAATCAGTCATAGCAGGACTTTCTAATCAAGAAAGTGGGGACGGAAATGTAAAGTTTGAGGCTTGGAGATGGAACTGGTTGGATGAAGAGATTGTGAAGACAGGGATGGATAAGAAAATATAGAGGCAAAATAAAGGCAGAAGGACACAGGCTCCCAGGATGCTCCCTCCCTGCCTTAGAGCAAAATACGAGAATTACTTATCCAGCATCTCCCACTGCCAATAAAATCCACTGGCAGTGTCCCACTTCTCTCTTGTTCACAGCAGATTACAGGTAATTCTTTGCTTTCTAAATTTAAAATCCTGGAAGTCAGTGGCAGAGTTCTGTGCATGGATCATAAAGTTACCACGCTGCGGTTGCTAAGTGGGAAAGGGAGGCATTTTGCTGTGTTTACCCATTCCTTTTCCTCCAACAGAAGCTGCAAATGAGACAGAGAAATGCAAGCAGACAATGTTTACAAGAACTAAGGTGGTAAAAGTCCAGCATTTAAATTTTAGGAAATATACTTTTGCTGGACCAGCTTTAATTTGGTTTACTTTTGCATGGATATGATGATGTAGTTTTTACGTGATCACATACTGCTTTTCTTTATGACTTGGTGTGTTAAAATCAACATTTCTTTCCTTTCTAGACTGCCCTTTTTTGTGAACTTGGACCTCATTTTTTCATGTTTTTCCAACTGTTCACTAAGAATGGCTTTACAAGATCCAATTTTTATTTCCCAACTTCCTAAACACCTTCATAGATAAACCTTGTAATAAAAAAATTACTCAGGTGAGGTACAGATACTGTCAACCTAGGAACAGGTGATTTTTCTATGTAGAGATATTAGAGAGGCCATATAAAAAGAAAAGTGAATTCTGCAATTACAAGATTATATGATCCCTGGGAAGCTATGAGATCTTTTTCTCTCACCCCAAGCCAGGGGCAGCTACATTTAAGTTCTTCCCATGAGATAAGTAGCTGTCCTGTTCTTAAATACATAATGTGATAGACTTTCCCAAGCAGTCTGTCATAGCGCTTTGCTAGCTTCACCTTTATCAAGTTCTCCTCAAACTCTAGCACTGACGTGCCTTGCTACAGTCTAAGCTTGCTACCTCTCCTCCTATCCTTATTGGAAGTAGGGAAGATGCTATTCTCCTTGTAGCAGCTCTTTGAGGAAGCATGTGAAAATGAGCTGTCCTGTCCCACCCATCTGGAGTCATAGAATTACAAGAGCACATTGTAAAGTATTGGTTAAGAGGGACAGAATAAAGTTGCACAATGTCTAACACTGAAAACTGGAGTGCTGTCTTTCCAAACTCTTTTTTTCTAGTGTAGCTGTGAAGGTGTGGGGAATGGCTGGTGTTGAAATCTGAACACTTATTACGAATGACTGCATGGCTGCATTCACATTTTCTTATAACCTGTGATTCAGTGGTCATAAGCAGCAAGGTGTGAGTGAAGCCGCTCAGCTACAGCAGTGGCCACATCTCCCATCTGACACGAGCAGTGTGGCACAGTTGTACAAGCTGGGACAGAAAGAGAGAAGGAGCATCAGTCCATGCGCAGAGCCAGGAGCTGTTCCTGCCACCACTTCCACAGCACAACAGCCGAAGCACCGCTGTCTTTCCTGCTCCCCACATTACCAATCTGCAGATTTTGATCACTTGCTTTCCCGGGGTTTCTTTTCTTTTGGAGGCTTCCACCACCAGTAGAAAAGGAGTCCAGCTCTGCTGCGTTAGCTGACAATAGGTGCTTGCTGTCCCCATTTTGGGAGCATCTGGCATACAGTGGCACTTGTGCTGGGATCTGCACAGTCCTTAGAGGAGGAATGGCCTCAGTTAGTAATAACTGAACCAAGTTACAGAGGTATATATACTTTAGAGAGGTAAATACAGCTGAAAGACTTCTGAATTTTGATTCAAAAGGTAAATAGCTTGTGTTAGATATAAAAAATAGATAAAATAACCTTTGTTATAGATAAAATAACCTTTGAGCAAAACCAGGTTTACAGATTTGGTGTATTTTACCTCCAAAGCAAAAGACAAAACACCATAGTATTTTTAGGAGCCAGGATAGGTCAGGGTGGGCACAATTCTGGCCTTGCATGGGTTGCAAGTCAGAAACAAATCCAGTCATGATTTACAATTGATTTTTGTATGGTACTCTAAAGTATTTAAAGGCCTTTGTTATCTGTAGGTAAATGATTTCTCTGTTTCCTTTTTCTTTTTTTCCCTTGTTCACAATTATTTGCCGAGGTACTGATGGAAGACCTTGTGTTGGTACAAGAGATTGCTTTGGCACTATTAGAGATGGGAGCAGACAAAGAGAAAAAGACAAGCAGAGAAAAACAGCTCTTTATCCTGGATTCCTTCTCCTCTTTCCTGGACCTTGTCACACTCTGCCATCGGCTGATGGAGGGACAACAGAGAGGGCACTGTTAGCTAGGTTAGTGCTGGCTTAGCTGTGGTGATTTCAGAGGTGTGATTTGTAGGGAAAAAGTAACTTCTTTTGAATAGACCACCTACTACAGCTGAAAAAAAACCACAGAGAGAGGAGAGTGCCTGCATTTGTGTTGTGGGAGATAACCTTTGCCTGTATGTAGACATGGAGTCTCTACTGATGGGGAGATGGAGTCTGCAGATGTTCACTAATTCCAAAAATTAAGGCCATGTTACTCCTCAAAGCTTGACAGGAGAAACCCTTTCCCAGTGAAAATGCCAAAATTTTGTCAAAATTCACTGATCACTGTGGAATTCACTGATCAAAAGAACACAGAGATGCTTCCTTCTGCAGGGTTTTACACAGTTAACTATTTTAACAGCCTTCTTATGAAAAGCAGTGCAATATAAGAAAAGGCACACAAGAAGTACAAGTTTTGTTCACCACCGGAGGTAGGAAAGTATCAAAATTGTTCTGGCTCTGCTGATCTTTACAATGATAATGAAAGAAGATACAGAAGGGAAGTCAGTGTCATTTATGGAGTTATCAGCAGGAGGAGATGACAACTTGTGCAGAAAGACAAGATAAGGAGTGAGGTAATGGGGAGACTACGAAGGGTAGTGTTGAACTACTGCCTTGGAGGCAGGTTATTGATGAAATTTCTATTGTTCAGCTTCATATTATTTGACACTTTCAGTAATGATCTCGGTTGAAAACGTAAAGAGGGTGTTATTAGGAGATTTGTGTTCAGGTAAGATAAATTCAGGCTGGAACGGGAGCAAAGATGATATATTAGCATGCTGGGGCAAAATGGAGGACACATTTTACAAAAGCAAATGAAATAGCTTGGCTTGTTTATCCTAGCAAAAATGAAGGCTGAGAGAAGATAAGGTTTTTCTCTATAAATATACCAGAAAGATAAGCACTGGGAATGGAGGGAAGCTATTAAACTAAAGGCCAATTTTGGCAGCAGAACAAATGGATCTAATCACTGTGATTAAATTTAATCTTGAAATTAATAGAGGATTTCTAAGAATCAGACAACAAAGTTCTGCAAGGGAAAGAGCTAAGTGTAGAAAATGAACAGTTTTTAAGTGGGGCTTGATTCATTTATGGAAAGTATTTGTGGGCTATGTTTGCTTGCAATAGCAAAGTTGGGTGTATAGGCTAGATGACATTTCAGTCATGGCTTTTCTTTGTCTTAACCCTTTCTCTAGCTTTCTTCTGGAAGATTCAGAGTGTGCATCAAAAAGTCAGCAACACTTATTTTCAGCAGCTGAAAACCTAAAGATCTTTAAGATATGTGAGGCATGACCATTCAACTTAGTTTGGTGGAAAATCTAATTTTCTGTTGCAACTCTTTTCCATTGAAATAAGAACTTGTTGAACTATAATTTGTTATGCGGAACTTTCTTGACCAAACTAACAGGTGAATCTACTTCAACCCAAGAAATTCCATGAAGCAAGGAGGTCTCTTTTCTTGGCAATTTGTGTTTCTTGTTTGGATACTCAGCTTTCTAATAAAACATAAATTCTAGTTAGACTTCTGGTGATTGAGCACTTCCTGCACTTACACACATGCATGCATGCACACACAAATATTTTCTGGTAATTAATAAGGGGTAAGGTTACACTGAAACTTGTCACTTACCTTTTTTTCATGAATCCTGTAGGAGCTTAATATCTTGAAAGTCCTGACACTGTGTCAGATTTCTTGGATATTCACCAACTGCTTTGAAAGTGGAAAGTTATGGCAGAAAGTAAGACCTCATGATGCAGGTGTAAGGCCAGTAAGCATAACATTATCTTCATTTTATAGAAAATGCTTAAGTGAGTCTAAATATCAATATAAACCTATGTCATTTATTTAATGCAATACTTGGAGGTGACTTTTTTTACATCTTCTTTTGCTGTGATGAAGTTCACAGTTCATTATAGGATGAACTGGTAGAGACTCAGATTCAGACTGACACTTCAGAAAGGTCAGTGATCTCTTTTCCTGTTATGCAGTGCTAAATGTTGTGAATGCACCTACATCTGTGGATTCCTCTACCTCATAAAACAGCTTCTGTCAGACCTGTTACAGTTACTCTCATTACTGGATTGTCTCTCCATTCCTGCAGTGGAAGGTCATTTACATTCAAAAGTACACATTTATGTTGCATGTACTGCTACTTACAGCCCTTGTTGCTTCTCTTTTTCCTCAGTGTTCCTCAGTTCTCAGTTTCTCAGTATTCATCTTCTACCATTTGATGACAAGGGACATCCTTTGGTAGAAAACTACAGCTAGTGCAGATTTAGTCTTAATTTTGCCTCTTTCTAGTTTTGTTTGACACAGTGACCTTTTTAATATCTTTTATTGTTCTCTATTTTTCCCCTTTACGTGGTAACAACAAGCTGATTTGTGTGCTGATGTCTGTTCTGTACAGGCTCTTTATATGTCTATAGCAGTCAACTGAGAGCAGCAGTTATAATAATTACACAGAGCTCTTTGTTTTAAGACCTTAGAGTTGATTTTGGCTGTGCTCCATATGATTACTGATTGATGCACATGGTGTCTTTCATGTTTTGTTTTGTCTCCTCCCCTTTTCCTTCCCATACTTTGCAGGCAGGGAATGATACCTGGTTTTAAAAGATTAAGAGCTATGTCTTCTAGGTCCTGTTTGTGTTTTTATCACATTCTCACAACACAGATTCTCTGTGACCTGATTGCTTGACTGATGAAACACCTGGTTTGATGCTAGGAGGAAGCAAGGGAGTATCTTACTCCTTTGCACTCTGTACCAAAAAGTCAAAGCCTTTCTTTTTAAAGATCTTCTTACACTATATGAGATGAACCATCAATATTTCTGTGGTCTTGCATATGAAGGAGTGCAGTCATGGGTCTGTAGGGAGGGAATACTAAAAGCAGAACAGTGCCCAACTTCTGACACTTGGTGCTTTAGAGGATTCCTTATCCAATGGTTGCATCTAGACCATGTGTTTTCTGTCTGCTGACAGACTACTCTCCTAACCCATTAGATGGGGGAGGTGGTGTTAGGGTCGTGTCATACTGGGGGCATAAAGAATAAATGTTTCTTAAGTTTTGAAACCAACCACTGTTTTAATAGTAATAATGTGTATGAGCTCTACTTGTCTATTGAATCTTCCTCTCTGGCAGTCAGTCCTGTGCCCAATTTCTAGTCTAAAATAATAGTATTAATCTCTCTGCCAAAAGCTGTCCTTTCTAAACAGGAACAGCCTATTTCCCTTTATTTTCCCATGTGATATTACAGGCTTGCAACTGACTGTCCTTTGTGAGTGCTGTCTGTGTCAATTGAATGGGTGAGACTAAGAGACCATCAGCTATCTGGGAACAACACTCGTTCACTTTGTACCCATCACACCATTTCAAATGCCAATAAATGTTTTAAGTTGAATGCAGGTGTCTCATTGAACTGAGCCTGATGGATGGAGGTTTCTAGATGTGTATTGCTTATGGCAGGAGTAAAGTTAGTTTTTCGAATGCATCCACGTGGTTTTGGTTTAAGGTTTTATTAGGCTTTTGCAGTGGAAGCAGGTTTTGGGGAGTTCCATTTCTACCTGAGGCCTGTGCTCTTTGAATCTGCATCTCACATGGAGATAATCCCATCCCAACAATATTCATTACATCTCTCCTGAAAGATGACAGCTCTCTGACAGATAAACTGAATTTTTTTGTGTGTGTTTCACAGGACATAATCTCTTTAGATCAGATAGGATCACGCCTTTAGTCTGCTTAGGCTCACACATAAGCCACTGAAATTTCAGTGTGTAAAATACATATATTTTTTACAGAAATGTAAAATACCTCATGACTTGTTTCCTATTTGCATACTCTGAAATTGAATAATACTAATTTGAAGCTGTTGAAGTAAAAGTGAGAGTGAAAGTGAGGAAACATTTCATCTGTGTAGAATGCTGGCAATTTTGCAACTAAAGTGCATTTTCATTCAAAGTAAGTGATTCCTAAAGGGGCTGACTTGAAAGCAATTTCACCAAACCCCATAGGTAGTGAAACAAGACCTCAGAAACTGTTGTGAAAAATTTTAAATTCTGAGCACAAAGTTTATTCTTCTAGAGTTAAACAGCACCTCATGAAATGGCCTCTCTGGTCTTTGTTTCTCAACTCAGTGACTCCTGGACCCAATCTCTACACAAGGAAAAGGCTATTTATTATCTTCCATTTTCCTCTGGGTAAAGTGACTGGAATAAGTAGGTTTTACAGTTGCTGTGATTTACTCTTTTTAAAGAGTTGATCAATATGTGTGTATACGCACACACAAATACACCAGTTTGTGTGTGTGTGTGTGTGAGTATTTTATATCAGGGTTTAGGAGGAAGGAAAGAATTAACTTGTGAATTCTCTTACTAAGTTCAGGGAGAGCATCCTGTCAGTGGTTCTCTGTGGCTAAGCACGGGCAGCAGGACTCCCTTTTGACCACCTGCAGTCCTGTGCTGTGCTTTGCGTCCTATTCACTTGCGTACAGTCTAGCCTGCTGTGAAAACTGGGCTGTTCCAAACAAATGCACCACTTGCAAGAAACCTGGGATGACACTTCAGCTGCTAATTGAACTGGGGCAGTGGTGGGTATCAGAGCCCAGAAGACGGCGCAGCAGCACAAACGGCCACATTGGTAACCAATACTGGAAACAAGGCATGACTAAACCGAGCAAGCAGATTTTTCACTGGCATAGACCAAGCTCGTCTTGGAGGAGTTAATGAGTTGTTGTAAAGTCAACCACAAAACATCATGAGAATATATTCCTTTTCTTGCAAAACCCCTTTGAAAACTAAAGCAACATCCCAATATCACTAAATTGAGGACTAGAGGGACCAATTTCATCATTGTTCTAAATTTAAATGAGGAAAGAAATAAAAAGTGCTTCTGAATTTATCACAGTTTTCCTTTTATCCTCAGTTTGGCTTCTTTCTGTCATACTCCATGTTCATGGATAATTTTGCTTTTATTTCTGATATATTCCATCTAGCTTACCATAAAGCATTCAAGAAATTGACAGTCATATTTAAAAGTTTAGTGTCTGTACAAGAGATCATATAAGGCAGGTGAATAATTTAATTTGCAGAATAAGCAAAAAAAAGTGTATTATATTATGAAAGAAAATTACCTTAATCTTCAAATATTTTTTGCATACTTAATCTTTTTCTCATTGTACAAGTGTATAAAAACAGTATCACAGACTGCCAGGACATGGACATTTCTTCTTTAAAGCTCTCCACAAAGTCTTCCTCTTGCCACCAATTCAATCATGACCTGTACTCTGCAGCACAGTGGCATGTAATTAAAAATTTACCAAGGAAAAACAAAGATGTTTTATTTGGTATCTATTCCTTTCCCAGCCTGTTAGAACTTGGCTGCACTGTCTAGCACTCTGCTCTACAGAGTAGAATTGAGAATAGAACTCACTAAATACAAATTAATGAAATGTTTCCTCGATCTCTACATTTAGTCACATTTCAATGATAACAAAATATACAAATATAAAAGAGTTCCCTCCCTTACTCCTCATTTCTTTAAATTAAGCTGCTGAAGTACTACAAAACAGAGAGCAGAGTATGTAAAGTGAAAAGCAGAGAAAATGCCTAACATGTAGTTCTTTTCCTTAGCTCTTGCGTGAATCTGGAAAAAGGAAGGTGTAACTTATCCTGGCCTGTCAGGTCATTCAGCAAAATGCTGTTTTGGCAGACATTCAGCAAGCCTCCTTTTGTTACTCCATCCAGCCTCTCCATACCCTGGACATAAAGGTTAGCAGCATCTTCTTCCTCACACTGCACTGGTAACAGTGGGGTTGTTCAGAGTTAGCCCTAAGAGGGTATCTGTTAGTTCTGCTTATAATCAATTGGGTGGCAGTCCTGCACAATACTTGGAACAGTATCACTGATGACTGCAGGAACTGCAGTGGATGTGTATTAGCATATGACATAAAAATAAATGGTGTCACCTCAGTGATTTATTCAAAGTCTGTTAGTTGGCTAAGTGAGGAAGCATAGCTAAATATACACATGAGAGGACTGATGGAGGTTGGAGATGAAATGCATTCAAAAGGCAAGGGTGAAAACTTAAAGCTTGTAGCATGCAGTAAGGCCAGCAACCACAACCTGACTTTGAAATATGCTTTCTTCTGGGGTAGCGAATCCAGGAGTTACTTTCATTTGTCCTGTCTTCTGAAAACAGAAGTATAGTCAACACAATTTGCAATGGGAAACATCAATGCCAGCCTGATGCCATAATGTTGGTTCAAAAGCTACCTGCCAGGGTTACAAATATTACTCTTCTTCATCTTATATTCGGCTTTCCCTTTTTTTCCCCCATCCTGTGTTTAATATATGGTATTTAGGAACTGCCCTTGCTTCATTCATGCTAAATTTTTGTAGGGCTCTGTGCTGCATCTTCTCAGGTTGTGTCTCTTCCAGAGACAGCTGCATTACAGTGGTGAGCGGAGTGATCTCATGCGCAGTATTGAATTCATAAGCAAATAGAGACTCTTTAGGGCTTGTCGTGCCTTCTCTGTGCTTATATCGACATCTCTTTCCGTGTCCCCCAGGACACCTCTTCCATCTCCCCTCAGCTCCCTCTTGCATCCCTGATGCAACCTGTGCTCAGTCCCTCCCCACCAGGCAGTGTCCTCAGCCCGTTCCTGTGTATGGGAAGTGCCCGTGGTTTGCTGTCTAGCCAGGCAAGAAACACTGTGTTTGCAGCAGGTTTGTAGCTGTGCACGTGCTGACTGCCTGGCTGTGATGCTGGGAACCCAGCTGGCTGCTGCCTCCTGGGAGCTCAGCAAGCCAAACAAAATAGCCAGGGATCAAACTCTCCTTGCCTTTTCCCTGAGCAGGGAGTTCTCACTAGCTGAGCGCTGCTTTTGCAAATCTGGAAGGAACTTTTGACCCTTGAGGCCTCTGTTCTTACGTCAAATGTATTTAAAATTAGTCAGAAGGTTCAAAAGTTGTTGGAGATGAACCAGCTAAGGGAATGAGGCTAAAACATTTCCTGTGTGACAAACCACTAGTTTCTTTCTGATTTTATAAATGAAAAATAGATGTTATCATGACACTCTATTGTCTCATCCTGGGTCACCCAGAGCTGTAGTGTAGGGAGGGGAGGGAAAGACATCACAGGCAGCTGCATCTGTGACTTGCAAGCTTCTGAGCATGAATTGTTATTCCTGGAGCAGTGTCCTATACACTGTCTTTCCCTGCCTCAGAGGTTAATGTTAAGGCAATCCTAGGGTCAACATTCACTGTCAACTGCACCAGAACAAATTTGTTCCACCACTAAATGGTTTGCATCCTGTCCCAGTACAAGCAGGACAGTGATTCTGCACTGACCCAAAAAACTGATACCCAGATGGCCTCTCAGAAAAAAAAATCTTAGTGCTCTGTGGTCAGAGCTGCCTGCTTGCTGCTGAGCAGGAACGCTTTGCAGCACTGAAATGCAACTTTTGGCAGCACACAGACCGTGTCCCAGGGAGCTTCTGCACTCTGCAGCCACTTGGTGGGCACCCAGGCACTGAGGCCAGCTGTGCAGCCTCCCTGGGCTGGCCATGGTCTGCTTCATCACAGAGACTGGTTTCCATTCCTTCCCACAGACAAGTCTTCATTTCTAATCAGATCCCACAGCACTGAAGTCTTCAGTGTAACTGAGCAACCAGCTGAAAAGGATTGATTGATCTTGCAAACATTTGGAACTCTTTTACTATCTAAATGCTGAATGATTTCTTTGCCACAGAGTGCTAGCAACTCTATTATTTTTTTCAGATGTCTCCTCTCCTTTGTAAATCATTTAGTGGCTGCTGCATCCATTCCAAATCAGTTTTTGCTGATTTACCATCAGTGGATATTTGCCAACTTATCAGACTCACACACAGGAGGCAATCAATACAACCAACAGAGGCAGCAATAAGATGGTCATGCATCTGTAATTCCAGAATAAAGCGTGAAAATGGAAAAAATCTTGTAAAGCATCCTTACGCAAGAAAAGGAGATGGATTCAGGATGTCCCAGGCTGTGTCTGCACTGAGGCAGTCACCGATGCTGTCAGTGGTGTGGTTGCTCACCCACGACAGGCCAAGGTCCATGGTGCCTCCCTTCAGCTGGTGTGACGGAGAGCTGGTTGTGTGATGCCAAGGCAGCTCTGTGCTCTGCAGCACCTGCCAACCAACCTGGCTGGCTGCTTGATAGCCAAGACCCATGGGCTGTGCCATGAAGGCAAAAGGTTTAACCAAGTCAGACTCACCAGGCAATAAGTCCTCATGCAGACCAGTCTGCTTGATAGTGGCCATGGACTTTCAGAGTGATGAAATCCCATGTATTTGAAACCTCAGAGCCCAACTTTTCCATATTGCCTTTGTTTATAGGCCGAAATATTTCTCAGGAACAAAGACACTGCTCATGTCTGCCCATTTATTCTAGGCAGTTGCTGACCTCTGTTGTTTTAATACATGTTCTATGTTCCCTGTGCTCAGAAAAATTGTTCTTTGGGTAATACGTCCATTTTCTCAACAACAGTGCCAAGGTGTTCTTTGGTAGACCTGTCTGCAAGCTACCACTAACTCAAGCCAAGCTAGTACTTAGTTAAGAGAAGGAACTTCACCCTCCAAACATGTTTTTTTCCCCCTTTCCTGATCTTTCCATTTCCTGCTGTACAAGACAATAGTTTTCCTTGATCTGCAGTGGAATTGGTGTGCTCTTTTAGCACCCCTGGACTTCAAAGTGCCTGTGACACTTTTGAAACATGACTTCCACAACTTGAAAAAGTACCA
Organism: Atrichornis clamosus; assembly: GCA_013400975.1. Taxonomy (NCBI): domain Eukaryota; kingdom Metazoa; phylum Chordata; class Aves; order Passeriformes; family Menuridae; genus Atrichornis; species Atrichornis clamosus. Next base: position 214,626 of record WBMZ01006154.1, read on the forward strand.
GTCATTTCTATTTGAAAATTAGGCTTATTTTAATATAAATATTCAGTAATTTCTGAGGTTCCTTCATACCAGGAGCCTGTGGGACTTATATAGGGGATGTGAGGGGATGAGTGCAGTATTTTGTGTTTGTGGGGAGGCAAACTGATTTTCCCGACAAGTGATCTAAATACACAATTATTTGTATGCATTTGAAAATGTGACTGTGAATATTCATATTTTATTTGCAGCTGATTGAATGTTGAGAATGTTGTCTGATTTATAAATAGGATACTGTCTCTAATTCTGCTGCTGCTACAGTTTCGTTATGCCTGTGCACAATGAGAAATGGGTTTTTTTCTGTGACTTTCAATGATCCCAGTGACTTATTGTAGCATAAAACTAGAGTAAATGAAAACACACAGAAATGCAAATCTGCACTGATTTAGCAGGAAGAACTGCCAGTCTTTATGACAGCAAGCATAAAATTGATATTCACGATATTTTAGGAAAGAAAATGTTAAGTCTAACAAGTCAGAGCGGTTCAGCAAGTGGAAGAAATTCAGTGTCTGGGAGTGAAACAGAGGATTGCTTGCTGCAAGCAACCGCACCAGCCACTTCATTTGCTCCTGGGCTTTCTCCAGATTGACTCTGCACCATGAAAAGGTATTTGTTACACACTGGCCAAGCCCCCTCTGCTGGGTAGGAGTCAGTCTGGTGCACATGCAAATCCCAGGCACCACCTGTTTTACACTATGCTGGGTCTTCACTGTGGAAAAACATAGCAATGTGCTCTTGATTGTAAGGGCACATTCACAGACACCCTGTTTTGTGGTGTGAATTGATGCTCTGAGTGTTATTGCTGTCTCACCATACCCTTTTGATGGCATTCAAGACTAGGTTGATGGGGTTTTGGGCAAGCTTGTTTAGTGGCAGGGGCTTTGGACCTACATGATCTCTAAGATCCTTTTCAACCCGAATCATTCTATGGTCCTATAAGACTCCGGCTTCACACCAACACCCACAGAGAAAACCTTTAGTTAACTAAAGCAGGAAATCCAGATACCACTCAGGATTTTCTAAGCATCATCAAGTTTACAGTTGAAAACATTGCAAACTTATGACAAACAGTAAGTGGGCCAGAACAAGGCCACTAAATATAATTTTGCTCCTTCTGTACAACAGAGCTTGGTCTTGATAATTTAATGCCCACTTACTTGTTCCTGGCTTTTATGTGGGGTCCTGTGTACTAACAAGGTACTGGCAAGACACAGTTAGAGGTGTTTTTTATTATTCAGTGCTGATTACCTGAAAGTCAAGCACTGAAGACTGTGTGCTAATTGAACACCCTGGTTTGTAGGTACAAATAAAAGGGCATTCAACATGTCTAGCTTGGTCCAGGCAGACTCATGGTTGCTATTACTACCTTAATGCCAGTATGAGGAGGTATATATATTTTTTTTATTTGTCACTAGTTTTTCCACCACATATTTCACTTGCACCGAAATTAAAAATACATAGACTAGGTGACTTTTCCAGAGCTCATCTCATCTCTGATGGCTGATCCACAACATCCTGTGTATTTGTACTTGTTAAACAGAAGGAATGAGTAAAATGAATGTTGTTGGAGAAGTTATCTACAGAAGTTATTTGAGTGGTTCAGAAGTAGATTATGAGTTCACCTTTGGAAAGGTGACTCTTCTCAGCTCCCATACTTTTTTCCTTCTTTAGGCTTCCAGAAGCTTTCATTTCCATTCAGCTGAAGAAACGGGGACCCTGAGACAGGATGCTGAACCCTTTCACTTGAAAGAGAGAAGCATTGGGCAGTAGACTGCAAAGCCCTGTAAGTACATCAGGATGTTCCCAGGTGATTTTGAGAGGGACTGTTGGATTTTGGCACTTAAGCAAAGTGGCAGCTTTGAGTTAGCGTTGTACTTACTTGGTGGTCACTTTAAGGAGAAAGGTAAGCCAGTGGTAGGTGTGGAAACTCCAGCAGAGGGGAGGAGGCTGGGATGTGGCCAAGGTGTGCAGACGGTGGCCCAATTCCTTCTTCCGCTGCGCCCTCTCCCCATGGCCTCCCATGGGCATGGCTGCAAGGCTCGTGATGGAGAGGGGCATGGAAAACTGCAGCAGGCTGCAGGCACAAGGCTGACTAAGGCTGTGGGTGCTACTGGACATTGCTCCTAAACTATTTCCAGCCTAGTTGTGGAGGTAAATCCTGGCTGCAGTTGTGCTGACGGGTGCAGAACGGTTCTGAGTCTTTGCATATGAAATGTCCAACAGCGGTCATAGTTAGAGAGGGACACTTTGTGAGAAAGGCTCCTCTAAAAATATTTCTATAAATATTTTAATTTTAGAAGATGTGAGAGTTTAAAAAAAGAAAAGTAAATATACAATGATGTGTATAGATTTTGTCTTTTGCAAATTCTTATTTATCCTCTGTCTAAAGGTGAGAACATAGATCCTGTATTAAACTGCTTGTGATTCTGAATCTTGTGCTGAATACATTACAGGTTAGGCACAGCCTTTAAGGATTTACCAGGTAGTAAAATCAACCTCCTTCTACACAAACTCTTAATGGCTATTCTGTTTTTGAAATAGCCAGCATAAATTATTTAGTTTAATGTACTCCTAAGGTTCTTGCCAGCTCAGTAAGCGATATGAGTGTACAAGGAAATGACTGCTAGCTGCAGTCTCTTTTGGGGAAATACTACAGAATTTGTGAACAAAACTATATGAAGCAGACTTTAATAAAATAATTCTGAATTTATTTACAAGAATGACTTAGCGGTCTATGGGGCCTGGCATAGTGGTTGAAATATTTTTTAATGTTTAACCTCCTTAAGATTTTGGAGTTTCATAGTTTAGATATTTGTAATACTGCACATAATCTAGAGAGGGGTTTAAAATTATATTAATAGAAAATGTTACAAGTGTTTTGGCTTTGCTAGACTCACAGTACATGTAAGTCCTACATGGTACTAAGAAGAAAATATTGTCTCTTTATAGGGTGAAATTCTTAAACTCAAGAGTGACCTTATTGTTAGATATTACCATAAGTAAGTATATCTGATATAAATGTATGTGTAATATATGTTTTATTTAGATCTAGTGTAGACATTTCCATACAAGTAATGTTTTAAACATAACTCTTGTTCTGAGGGCATCTTTTTCATGTGGATACTATGAACTTACAGACTTCCTATTCAGCATATTATGAATATACCTGTAAGCCATTTTGCAAGCTGAGGAAAAGAACATTTTCAGTGGTTTAGTGTGATAAGATTACAGGTAGTACAAACCATGTTACTGGATGAGTAGGAAATATGCCACTTGGTTTCTTTATGAAGAGAAAGGATTGATGGTGGGATGCTAAGCAGAGGTGCACGACACCAACACTCTTTTGGTATTTCAGCAGAAATACCAGATAAACACCATTGATACGAGTTATAAATTATAGTGGAAATAATGTGCAGTAGATCAGAGAATGAATGACTAGGATGCGCTATTCTGTGAATTCAACATAGTTTGTATAACAATTTGGGAGAAAACAGAGGTTCATATAGAGCTGGATTCGATTTTATTTTTTTAGCTCTGTGTTCATATGTAAATGTTCAGCATTTTACTGGTTTTATTCCCAGATAAATTCGTTTCTGAAACCTTTCTGTTTCACACAATATCATGAGATTGAGCACAAATGTCAATAAAGAAGAAAAAAGGAAATGGGCCTCTTCTAGTCTATTTTCACTAAGAAACAGACCATACTTGACATACTCCCCTAGTCTAGTTTATGTGTGTTCTTTCTACTGAGTGTGTAGCTTGTTGTGAAGTCACCTGGAGCTGTATGTTCCACTCTGTCCAAAGGCTGGGCGAGAACACGGCACGTGGGCAGCATCCAGGTCTGTCATCTCATGTGCCCAGGTATGGAACGGTGCATCCGAGCAGCCTTGGGGAAACAACAGGGCAGGGAGGGAGCTGTGAGCAGGACAGCCTTTCAGGAAGCCGTGTTTTGCAGACGGTGAGGGTTTGTGTCATGCTGCAGATGCAGACTGCCGGTAACCCAGGTAACAGTGGGTGGGGAAGGCCAGACTGATGGGTCTGAAGGCAGCTTGCAGCCCGGGGTTGGAGTAGAGTTTCAGCACAGCTCAGTGATGATGAAATCTGACTCAGGGTCACACTGTCGAATTCCCAGTTCTGCTCTCAGCTCATCCTCTCACTTAGCTCCTTCCTGCATTTGCTTCCTTACTGTAACTTAAGTACCAGCAGCTACCAAAAAGGGGCCGCTGTATGAATTTGTGGATATTTCTAAAACATTGTAAAGACACATGTAAGATGAAAAGCATTAAATCTAAAATGTACATTAGTTCTTAAATGCCAACTTCACAATTTTTACTGTGTTGGTCCTCACTGAACAGAGAAATCATAACTTGTAAATTTTGCTGTAGAAGATGCCAAGGATGTCCATGCAGAAAGAGGTTTGACAAAGGTAGAGCTTATCTGGGCTGCTGATGTCTTGCACAACACTACATATTTACATTATACCTTTTTAGGCTGTCACTGTATGTCCCAGCATTCCCTGAGAGGTCAGTTCATTGGGTACTAATAAAGCCTAAGAAGCCTCTTAGATGATGTCCCTGTTATCAGAGACAAGTACCTCATAATTGAACTATCTCAAGGAAAGAAAAGAGGAGCAAGGCTTGAAACAAAACCTTGCAGCTGATGCCAGGTTTGTATTATGTTTGCAAGAGCGTTCCTGGGGAACAGAGTCCTCAGTCAGTACATATTACTAAGTAAAGGTAAATACATGTTTGTGAAGTAAGTGATAGTCTGAAAGTACCTTGAGCAGTGTGTTCTGCCAGTCTTCAAGCAATTTTTGGTGAATGAAGAATTGCACAGTCAGAGTCTCCAGGAAAAGCTGGCATAGAGAGAACAAAAACTTTGGAAATGATCTTGCTTCTAATCCCAACACTACGTGTAAGGGAAAAACAAAGAGATAATCTCATTTTCAGAATGTAAATCCTCTGCTTTAATGACTAAGCTTAGGTAATGAGGGTTGTTCTACCCTTAAAATTTTATTTATTTAAGATTTAAATGAAAACCTGTTAATAAGTTGTAGACATGTGACTTGTTGGAAGTTAGGAAAGAAGAGAAAGAGCACACAACAGCTTGGAAGATGACTCTGTATCACCTGCTCCTTTCAGAAAGCACAATTTTTTGACATGTCACAAGGATCTCCTTCCTCAAAACTTGTGTCTAGCAAGGCGTGCCCTTCTGCTGTCTCCCTGTGTGTCTCTGTTTGCACCAGCAGACAGATGGGTTTAGAAGTAGTCCCCCAGCACACTGGTTTTGCTTTTGGTCCTCTTGTTCCCCTGCAACAGAGAGACTCATCAGGAAACACAGGAAAAAATGTGTTAAGGTTCGGGCAGAAGCTTGTGTCGATGACAAAATTTGGAAGTTGTAGTTACAAGCCCCGCGAATCATAAAAATCGAGAAGGTGCTGGTCAGCCCTCCCCTGCTGTTTAACTGCACGTCAGCTGCAGGCGTGTGGAGCTGCACCAGTTTGGGATTAGCTCTTATCTGACTGCTGGAAAGCAACCCCTCCACAGGCTCATGGTACGGGCTGTTTTCCTTCCTTTATCTACCTAGTTTTATTGGGTGTTGTCTAAGCTGCTGTGTTTTCTACTCCCATCTCAAACTGTCCTGAGAAGCATTTAAGCTTTACAGTATTTTGCATATCATCATAAAACGTTGTACACAGGCCATTCGTAGCACATTTAACTTCAGAACGAGTGCTCTCTGGACACAGTGACAGAAGAGATAATAGTAATCCTAGAGCAGAACATTTTAGTAGACTTAAGTTTCAAGCTCACGCTGCCCCCAGCTCATATTGTTTCAGTCTGTGGGTTCATGAGTCACACAGTGTCCTCCTGCCCTGAACTCTTTTGGGAGTTAGGGCCAAGAGTGGTGGCTTGTCACAGTAACTCTTCGTTGCCATTCTAGTTTATCAGCAAGGACTGAATCAAACATGATTTATTTGCCAAGGAGCTGAGCTCAGCTGCAGAAGCTGTACATCTGCAGGTCATGCAATGCACTTCCTGCACTACCTTGGAGTCACAAGGTTGTAGAGTAAACAATAAAGCCATGGTGCATTTCAGAATCATCCATCTTGTGACAGAGCATTGACTCTGCTGGGATAATCAACAGAGAGATCTGCGAGTCCTGACATTGTGCACCCTGACCAGATACTGGCTTGTGCCTCTTAGATCTGTAACTTTTCAACAGCAAGAAAATATTTCAGTACCCTACAATACTCTGTAGAATTATACTATTACATTTCTTCTAAAAAGTTAATATAAGCATATTAACTTATAAGCAGTAACACATTGTTCTTTTACACTTTAAATTAAAACATCCAAGACAACGACACAGCCTAGAAAATAAGCATGTATAGACATGTATGCCCTTTTACTCCCTTAATAGCACTGAATGTTCTGAAGTTGCCTTTTCTTCTCCTGTGCTTCAATGCTTGCCTATGTCTCTCCATCTCCTTGTGGCCCAGCCACACTCATGTTCACGTCACTTGATATGCTGCTTTTCTGTGCTTCAGATAGAAAGGAAGCTGAGAGGAAAGCCTTACCTACTGGAGGGAGGCACTTGTGAAGGTGCCCAGAGAGCAGCGAGCATGGGGGCAGCTGCAGCAGGGGAGCTGGGCATGGCTGCAGCTTGGGGACCAGGGACCACTGCAGCATGGGGACCACTGCAGCAGGGGGACCGCAGCAGCATGGGAACCGGGGTCCCCTGCAGCATGGGGACCACCAACACCTCCTTCACATCCGCGCCAACATGCCCTGCACAGGCTACCACAGAAACTGGCATTCATGCCCAAAAGGGAGCTGCAAGTAGCTGGAGAAAAGGCTTTAATTAAAAATTGTGCCTGCCCTTTCCACTCCTCTGGTCTTTTTTTTTCCCCACTTTATCAGTTATTACCAGTTAATGTTTCATTTTCTGGTTTTGTTTAACCAAAGCCAAGAAGCTCCTTGTAGACAGCAACTGACAATTAGTTATGATGAAAGCAGAAATTTAGCTTCCAGCTTGCCTGCATTTGGAAAGCTATAGCAGGAGTTAATGCAATTGCTTTCTTATCTTCTGAACTATTCTTGCTGCCTGCATTTGTGGCTGCCAGGTCCTTCGGGAGGTGAGCTAGCCCTGCCTTCCCTGTCCCTCCCTCCCTTCCTCCCTCTCTCCCTCTGAGAAGGACCTGCAGCTAGGTGGAAGTAGTGGATGTGGTGGATAAGGGGAAGGTGGACTGTTGCAGCAGAGGAAATGCAGGGAGGAAAAAAGATAGGTGGGGAGTGAAGAGGAGGAAAATTATTTAGTATGAAACAGGAAGGAAGGAAGCAAGGAATGGACTCTGGGGGAGAAGCAGAAGATACTTATAATGAAAATATTTCTGCAAATATATATATATATTTCCATCAGCCTAAAAGTCATTAAGATTAATGTGAGCTGTTTGAGAATAGCCCACCTTACTTTAGCCACCTGTATTTGAGAAGGTTCTCCTGGTCATCAATAGGTCCTTCAAAGGGATGACTTATTTCAGACTCCTGCTTTTGGATGAGATGTTTTGTGTCCTAGAAGTCCCTCTTTCTCTCTCCAGGGACTCAGGGGAGGTGTTGACATTGTCAAAATCTGCATTTGGTCAGGTGAATCCTCTAACCTTCCTGATTTTGCTGTCTTCGTGTTTATACATAGAGTTGAGCTGCAGCAGGATGAAGGGAAGGCTGTGGATGGTAGTCTGCATCCACCCTTGCTGGCTTACCTAGGCCCTAGCAGTGACCCTTAGAAAAGGCAGAAGCACTGGATGCAGCAGAAGTGTTACTTTACAGAAGATAGTAAAGGACTCCCACAACTGCTCTCTTAAAAGTAGATATTGGAAGCAGGAAGAAAGAGGACGATGTAGGACTGTGGTTTTTGTGCAGTGGTGCCATCCTGTTCTTCCCTTCCCACAGCCTTGTTTGTGTTCCCAGACTTGGCATATGAAACTAGGCCAAAGCTCATAGCCTTACATGTTTTAAAAGTACTAGTCACTCTGTGAGCATGACTAAGCATGTTTGGGTGGTGGGGTAGGGGTTTTTTTCACATAACGTAGAAAATCTATTCTATTTGGGATTAAACTGTGTTTTAGCTGTTTCTTGGGAAATGGCACTGCAAATCTTTCATCTGTTTCTGAGGTAGGCAGCACCTGGGCTGATCTAGATGAAGCAGACTGTTCTTTTATCACTGAAGAAGTCAGGCGCCACATGACAGAAGAGTCACAAAGTGTTGGGACTCTTTTGCAAACATGGCTACAGAGAAGTCACTCCTAACGTGGGGGCAGTACTGCATCTGTGACAGGCAGCTCACAGTCCTCGCCCCCGAAATCAGTAAAGATGATGCACATCTGGACAGCGGGTGTGCTTCTGTCTCGGGAGGAAACCCTGCTCACCCCGCCTGTTCTCACCGTGCTGGTATTGTTTCTGGGTTGTGATGTAAAGCTGAGGAAATGGGGAGTGAGAATACCAGTCTCACTCTGCAAAGGATCTGATTTCCTTAGGTACAATTTGTGCTTGTCATTCTTGTGCAAAAGTTTGTAGGTCACAGCTGGTTAAACAAACCCTGCCCAATGATAATTTCCGTGCTTACAACACAGAGTATTTAACCTTTCATTACTCCTTCCCACCCAAACCAAAGGTCTACTTTTTTGCATTCAGCCTTACTTTGTTCTGTTTTCAGCATAAAAGAAAAAAAGCAACATTAAAACCCCATAAAACTAACTTCAAAAAGACCTGAACTTAATCTTCAAGATGAATTTGTCTCTTATATCAGAATATCAGCATATTGTACTTCATGTATATGAAGAAAGAAATGGCACATTGTATATAAAAGCAGGAAAATGAATTATTCATGTAATAAATGTTGTATTTTCATGTCTTCTGGCAAAAAAAGTGGCCTGCCTACTAGTAATAGCACATCATATTTTAAAATAATGATGCAGATTTTTAATGTGTGTCAGTTGCATTGCCTTGCCTGTCTCCTGTTCCAGCCAGCAAAAGCATGTTTCCCACAGAAAACACCCTGAATGCCCTCAGTGCAGCAGCTCACATCCTTGCTTTATAAATTAAATGCTTTAAGAAAGTTTCTTCCAAATGTCTCTCAAATTCAGCAGGTTTTGAAGGTCAAACCTTTACCTTGTACTCTACATATCAAAGCTAAATCATGTTATGTCTAAAATACACTTGCTCCAAATCGTACAGACAAGTTTTATGTTCAAGTAACAGTTCTATTTAAAAAAAAAAAAAAAGTCTTTCTGGGAAAAGACAGGCAGAAAGAAGCCTCAAAATACTAAACACTTCTCACTTCTTGCAATAACTCAGATCCTTACATCCTCAACCACAAACCATGCTCTCTGCTGTCTCAAGACGGATGCACCTTCCTTAACTTGTGGATCATCCCTCACCCTATTAAAGTGCTGATCATGTTCAAAACACTCCCAGAGAAAGTAAGAATTTGCTAATGCTAAAAGAGATTTCTTTCTAGGCACTAAGCCATGCACATCTTTTCACATGCATTGCAATTTAACTTGTCACTGGAGATGGGGAAATAACCAGTGGTGGTTATAACCTGGATGCAGCCAGTACTTGCCACTGATGAAGGGTGTTGATGCAGAGTGCCTGCCATGAAGGACAAAAAGATTTGGTCCTCTTGGTTTAGAGGTGGAAATGAAGTAAAAGGAAATGAAAGATCCTTTAGTTTGGAGATCAAAAGTGATTGAAGCAAAACCCAGCCACCCAAATATTTCCTATTTGTGAAATTATTTTCCATCCCACTAGTTTGTATAGTGTTGTCCCTGTCCCTGTGTACACGGAAGCATCAGGCTGGGACCTTTATGACCTCTTAGCTTATTTCTGCAGAAATAAGGAGGAGGGGAAACAGGAGAGAGAAGGTACCTGGGCTGGCCCTGGCAGTGGGGGAAAGGACTTCAGGGGCAAGGCTGCCTGGCCGTGTCTACCTGTTTGAGTGGATGTAAACACTGAGAAAACCAGTTGCAAGAGACACTGTGGAAGCAGTTTCCTAACTAGAAGCTGTGACACTAAATGGAACAGTGACAGCTGGGAGTGATACCTTGAGCCTGAACAAAACCCCGTGGCTGACCTTGCTCTGGGATCCCCAGTGGCTTCCCAGCAAAGTCTTGTTTGGGGTCTGGGAGCAGTTGTGGCACAAAACGAAAAAATATTTGCTACTTTGGTGCGTTTGCTTAGGGACAGTCATTGAAAGATTTTGTTTCTGCCTTTGTCTTGTCTGCAGGCTGCTTTCAGACTTTCCCACCTCAGCCTAGAAATGGTTGATGCATTTTACCATGTGGTTTCGTATCTCATGGTTTTTGTTCAATTAGGAAACTTCCCAAACTGCTTTTGTGTCTTAAATCCAGAGCCTCTGACACCAGACTGAGGAGGGACCAACAGGACTGAAAAGTAACCAATACTGAGTGCTTAAGGCAGCTGGTTCCAGGTGCAAAAGAGGGTGAAATGCTGATGGTGAGAAGGGGAAAAAAGGAGCAGAAAGATGAGATTGATGTCAATTGAAGAATAAAGTCAAGATGAAATTGCATCCTTCTTTTTCATTGTTTTCCTGCTACATTTTACTTGTGAAAGGCTCTTGTGTTTCCAGAGCATGACCACAGCATCACAGATCTGTTGTGATCTCACAGTGTGCTCACCAGGCTCAGGAGGCCTGTTCCTGCAGGGAACAGAAAACATGGTCCAAAAATTGCTCTTCTGCCTTTAGCAAGTGTCTGTTAAACCACCTGCTCAGCCTATGATGACTTTCTCTTTACCAGAAGATTTTAAATGGTGGCTGGGGTTACTCTAGTAAATCTGTCATTTCATTTCCTTTCCAAAGGCTGAAACAGCTGAGGTGTGTGTCATCCTGCACAGACACAGAAATAGTACTGGTTTCCCTAATAGGCTTGTTATTCAAGTTAAACTGTACTGCAGGACTGGGATTTGCCTTTTCTTTAGCAGTTAGCAGGGAGGTGTAACTGCTGGCATCTCACACCAGTTTGGTACCACTGCTGTCACTGGACACCTCTGCTGGACACTCTTACAAAGACACCTGCAGCTAAAACGTGTCCAGAGTGAGAGGGATGAAAACCCTGCTGGAGGTGCCTAAGATTGCAAGAACCCAGTAAAACTTGAAGTCTGATAATTAGGCAACCAAAGTCACATGAGATAATCCTGTCCCAAGTACTGAAGTGCTCTTGGCATTCAGCTTTTCAGCCCCTGAAGTATTCCCACAGTATAGTGAGCTGGAATTTCAAAACATGGCACATTATGCATACCACTTCCTCTGTGGGTGTGAGTGCTGCATGTCTGGACTGTTTTCCTGACACCTAGAAATGCCCCTGTTTATGTATCTGTGCATTTGGTGCTGCTCAGATGCAACTCAGGAGTAAAAAGTTTCCCTGTACTTTTGTCCAGGCATCTGTTAAAAATTGAAAACTTTATTGTAACAATTTGATAAAAATAATAAATTCTTCAGTAATTGGTGAAAATATATAAAATACCAGCTTGGTCTTTTAATGTCTCCGGATTTTATCTCTTATGTGTTTTTCTTTTTATGTAAGAGTTTTATTATCAGTTCTGAATTTATCTTCTTGAATTTTCATTTTGGAAGGAAGAAAGGAGTCAGTGAATCATAAATACTTGTTACAGCTTTTATTTTACTACTGTGCTTATGAATGTTTGATTTTGAAGAGGGTTTATTTTCTTTGACAAAAAACCCTTCCTGTTCTGTGATGTGTGCTCATTGTGCCATCAAGTGTGTATCAGTAACTTCATTTTTATATGACTGAGAAAGCTCATGTAAATTAGCATGCCTAATAAGCTTTGAAACAATCAAAAAGGCTGAGCTCACTGATCAGTGAGAAACCACATAACAAGATGTAGGAGAAATATTATGTGTAATGTATTTCAATTTCAGAGACATCTAATGTGTGCCTTGCTACCACACTTTTAAAACAGAAAATATGCACAATGATGGAGTCCTCAGTGCTCTGCTGTCTCTATAACACATTTTGTAGAGACAGTTTTACTCCGTTGCTCATGACCAAGAGATCTTTTTGGTTGCTGCTTCTGCTGAGGAATAATTTCCCTCTCCTCCAAATCAGATCATTTAACTTCCCTGAATGATGGCAGACCCTTCAGTCTGACAGAGAGAACATTGGGTTTCTATAACAGGTACTTCTGAGTTAAATCACTTCTGCCAGGACTGTCTTGGGAGGCCATCAAGCCCTGTGCACACCTTTCCTACAAACACCAAGTAAGAGCAGGTGCTCTTGTATGGGTAATGACTTGTAGAGACCCATTGCTTTGACAAGTTTTTGCTAAGCTTAAAGGGAATAAAAAAAATTTAGAGCCTCAGCAGGAAAATATTTCCTACCTTGCAGGATTGAGCCACAGTAATATTTTATTTAAAAACTGTTGGAAAAGTTGTTCCTCTCATCCCTGATCAGGTAGTATCTAGTTTAGGTCTTTGAAGTAAGTAAAATGCCATCTCTGGACCTGATTCTGCTTACGTCTGACAGACCTAATCTTGATATGACAGGCAGTAGGATATATCACCATCGTTGCTGGCATTTTATAATGATTAACTTTTTAATGGGAAAGGCTAATGAAAGAACCATTCTTTTGCGTTGTTTGTAACTTTTAATTACTGTGCCTTTTCGTCCCTGACTTTACTACATCCTCATAATTCTCCACTTGCCACAATCTCTATCCTTAAAGCCTGGTTTTGTGATGTTGAGGGGGATGTAAACACATTCTTCTTCTGCATCACAGTGGAGGATGAAAAATTGAGGAAGTCCTGAAGTACAAAACCCCTGGAAGGAAAATAAGTTTACAAAACTGCCATTTTTTTATGTGCAGTTCCTGGCACCTTACCTGATAAACTGACTGTTCTTGAGACTGCAGGCACTGAACTTCAAGACATACAGAAAATGATACAGCTTCCAGAATCCACTGGATCCCAGTATAGTATCTCAGTTGTTAGCCATTCACAGAGAAGTGCATTCTACAGTTTGGTGCAGCAATCACACATCAATTACGGTAAGAATTGCAACCTGTTAGCGATGGGACTGGCACCTTTTTTGGATAAAGAGGGGTTTTTTTCAGTTGTTCACAAAGAAAGAAAAAAAAATGTATGAAAGATGAATTTAAATTTTGCCCATGGTGTCTATTCCAAGATCATGATATGTGTCTTGTAAGTGTAGACATTTTCCTTTCACTTGAAGCATTAATTTCCCTTTAACTAAAAGTGATGGAAGTCCTTACACACTCATTGAGGGATCTCAACATATCACCTTCATGTTCTGACTCATAGTTTACTGCGTCAGGGAGCTTGGTGGCTGCTACAGAGGTTGATTTATGAGTTAATCTTTTTGGTTTTCTGTGGGATCTACATTCAATTTTATATTTTCCTCTATCAAAGTATGCTTGATAAGTAGGTACAGAACGTACCTACTTATACCAACTTCAATATAGGAGAATGCATAAAAAGGAAAATACTGCTGAAAAAAAAATCAGAAGGCTTAGGTGGGGGAGTTAAGTCCTTGCAGACAGCATGGAGACCCTTTGGGGACATATTGGAGGCATTCAAGAAATGCATATCACGTGTAAAGAAAGGCTTAAGAATGTTTGAGAGGATGCTGGCATGGCTAAACAGCAGGATTAAACAGATTATTAAGTAAGAGAGAATCCTTCAAAAAGCTGAACTTTCTTCCAAATGAAGAAAAAAGAAAGGGCTGTAAACTGTGACAGAATAAATGTAAAAGGATTCAAGAGACTCCAGCAAAGATTTTGAGGAACAATTTTGCTGAAGGCTTCAAGGCTAGTAATAAGCATTGTTTCAAACACAACAGGAGCAGGAAACTTGCCAGAGAATCTGAAAGGCCAGTAGGTGATCAGAAGTGTTTAGTGAAGATAAGTCAATAGCACACATTTTTAAAAGTGATTTCTTTGCTTGTGCATTCCCCACGGAAGAACTTCGGGAGGTTTCTAAAACTTTTCTTTATGAGAGATACATCAGAGGACCTGCTACTAGTGGAAGTAGTGGAAAGCTATAGGACAAGTGGACTGAACTGAACAAGTTGCCAAGACCAGACAATGTTCAAGAATCCTGAATGCACTCATGGAATTTTTTTTTTAATGTTTTTTAAAGAAGTCAAAGTACTCGCCATGGTGTGTAACTTCTTGCTCAACACTGCCTTGGTACCCAAAGACTGGAAGTGGCTGATGTGTTGCCAGTTATTAAAAAGGATTGCAAGAGTGAAAAACCTGACATCCATTGTGTTCAACCTAGAAGGAACTGCAATGAAGGAGATGCATAGACAAATATGATGTATTGGGCAAGAGACAACAACACTTCTGGTAAATGCAGTGATGCCTTACAAATATTATCAGGGTTTTCTCACGGTGTTAACAAACATAGACAAAGAGTTGATACAGTTGTCTGGATTCCCTGAAAGTTTCAACAGGCTCAACAAAGGCTCTTAAGGAGTCTGAGCAGACACTGGATAAGTGAGAAGATGGTAACATTTGTAAACAATTTGTTGAGATTTAGGAAAGAGAAGGTTGTGTATGGGCAACTTTTGGAGTGGATAAGGAGGCTTCTCCATAACTTCACACAGGAGTTTGAGCTTTCTCCTGGGCTGTTCAGGTGCTAATAGAGGACATTGAAAAGGCCCTGAAGCTGGGGTGGTAGCATGTGTACCTGGAACTGTGATACCCAGGATACCAAGGGCAAGGGCTGTCTGGAGAAGGATCTTACAAAACAGAGCAGCTGCAAAATGAAGCTGCAGATTGAGTTCAGGGTGTTAGTAAAATGATGCACCTGGGGGGAAAGAAACCTAATCCCCATGTATAAAATTGCAGCCTCTGACTTGACCATTACATGTCAGTGCATTGACCATGCAACAACAAAATCTCAGAATTACAACAGATAATTCTGTCAGTTTCAGCTCACTGGTGATAAAGAGAAAAGCAAATTGATTCCCTTTAGATGAGGAAAAATAAGAACACCACTACACCACTGGATAAATCTGTGTTGATGGGTCTACACAGTTCTGATCCCCTACCTGAGGAAGGACAGAGAACTTGAAAAAGTTCCCAAAGGAGCTGCATGGATGGTGAAAGGTTGCTGGGTGGAACAACAGGTACAACTGGGGGAGAGCCCCATAAAATTGTCAGTCAAAGGCAAGGGATAAACAAGGAGTGTTTGCTCATGTTTTTTGCAGTGTAAGGTGCACAGGTGAACAGCAGGTAGCCAGCTCTGAACAACAACAACAACAAAACAACCACAACAGCAGCAAAAAGGTGTTTCTTACACATGGCTTGTAATTTGGCTGTGGGATTTCTTGCTGCATGGTGCAGAGGGTGGTAAAAGTTCATAGGGCTCAGAGGGAGTCTGCACAGGCTTGTGGAAGACAAATCACCAAGAGTTATTAAATATTTAGCCATCACCTCTGACTGAGGAAATGCCCAAGGAGGCCGTGAGAACATCAGTGGGAAATATCATCATATGCTTGTTGTAGAGATTTTTGTAATCTTGTCACAAATCTGCTTTTGATCACTGTGGGAGGCAGGACTCTGAGCTGATGGACCTTTGCTCTGACCCAGTATGACCATGCCTGTGCTATCCAGTGGACTTGTATATATTTGTAGACTGAAGATTTTTCTAGAGATTCACAAGGAGTTAAAACTACCTAGTACTTTTGTTTTCATTTCTTCCTGCTTAAAACACTGTAAAAGGTGATTAGTGAGGGAAAAGTTTTCCTCAAATAAGAAATTGTCTGTTAATAGGAAGTAAGATGAAATGCAAATATCAGATGTTTCATCTCTTTTGTTCCTTACTGCCGGTGCAATTATTTTCCATTTTCTTCACACCAGGGCTTACACTGTGACACTAACTCACATTTAACCTCCTTTGAATGTCTCTGCCAAGTTCAATTCTAGAAGCTGTTATTTTCCCTGTAATTCTGTGGTTAGTCCTGCAACTGATACAAACTCCATGTCATTTTTAAAAGCACTTCTGCGTTTGACAAAAACAAAAGAACAAGATCCTTGCCTTAGAGTTGCCTTTCAAAGGAGGATGTGCAGCTACAGAAAGAGTTGCAGTTTAGATTGCTTCTCATGAGAATGAAGTACAGGAGAACTGAGGGTGACAAAGAGGCTCATGAAATGACAAAGTAATATCTAAGCTTGGTTGAGTAATATATTTACATGATGCATAGAGTGCAGTAAAAGGTAGTTTTATGTGTGGGATTGCACAGCACAAAGCAATCCAAACATGAGGAGCCAGCTGTGTCCTGGAAGCACTTGGCCAGCTGTGTTGGAAAAGCACTTTGCAGGTTTAGCTGGGCATTGGTATCCTCTGCATTGCTGTGTGAGACCAGGTCTCATGAAAATCAATGGGGATTGTTCCTGCTAAATCTGGCTCCAGAATCCAACTCCAAGAATCCTGTCATTTAGGTTCCAAAGCTTCACAAGCACTTTTGAAAACCTTGAAAAACTTTAGTTGCTCTCCCACTTTGTATAGGAAATTACCTTAATTACAGGAATAGGAGGCAGTAGAGCTTCTGAATTATCCAGTCTATTAGCTAGAGGAACATTCCTCTCCATTATCTCAGGCATATATTTTGCTGTAAATGTCCCCAGTCAGAGGCACTTTCACACATGTATCTACACCATTAATATTTGTATCTATTTGTTTTAATCAATCCTGACATTATGCCTCTTAGTTGACACCATGATGGGTTATGATGAGGTGCAGGCAATTTTGTTATAGACCATTCAGAGAATTTTGAAGTCACCTTACTTCTTTTTTAATACAAACTTTTTGATTCCTTTGCAGGGAGACAGATTAGTCCTCAGGGTATGTTTCAGCCTACCAGAGTGTTACAGAGAGGATGCACCACGCACCGCCTCTATTGAGTAACTCTGTGATTCACAGTGCATTTGCTTCACAGCTATGACTCCCACAGCTCCTGGATCCTCGAAGATGCAGTGTGAGTAAAGCATACCCTCAGAGGCACTTTTCCTTCCTCCATTTGTCTGGAGCTCCTTGGAGAACAATGTCCTCTGCTCCTCTTACTCCTTCCCTACCACCAGGCAAAGAAACTAACCGCTAACAGCTAATTAAAAAATTCCCATCATCACAGCTTATTAATTTGATTCTCCACTAGGAGTTCTAGAAACCACTCTCAACAGAATAATACAAATCTGAGATGGAACGTAATCACACCGATGTCACCAAAATGGAATTATTCTGCATGACAGATGTTGGCAATTCTACTAAATTTCAGGTTTGGGTAATTGCCCTTCTGAGCTCTCTTATCACCTGGCAGCACTTTTGATTGCTCAACATGTCTGTCATGGTTGTGAGTGAGATATTTAGGTGCAGTGGTTTGCTCAGATACAGCATCACATGGAGTTACATAATGCCAAATTACATACCTGTGTGCTCGAGAGGCACCTTCAATGATACCAGCAAAAAAAGCTGGTGTCATGTTAGAGTAAGTAAAGGTGAGTCTTGTTGACCAATATTAGCATGTTCCAAGGTAATAGGCAGTTTTAAATAATCATTCTGACTTCGTGTTTCTTCATTTTAATGGCATCCTACTAATTATCTAATATTAGACACTATAATTTCACCTCTAATAATGCTTTCCCAAACAATGATTTATAGAAATACAATTTTCTGCCTTGATTTAGGTGACAATGACACATAGTACTTAGCATAACTGAGAAACAGGATTTGTACTGGCATGCAAAATCTGGACATCTGTGATGAATAAGATGTCCTGATGCTTCTGAGGTGGGACCAGCCACAAGTGATTGACAGTAGCTAGGTAAGGACATGGGAGTTACTCTCTGGAGGCAGAAATAATCCAGCATCTTGGTAGGAAATATATTCTGGAATTAATCTTATTGGTTTTTTCTCAAGGATTGATAACAGATGCTTCTCTCTTTTCTCATACATGGCCTACTTTCAAAGTCACAGCAGAGTGTACCACATATCAAATATCAGTGTGGCCTCTGAGTTGCCTTTTCCTCAGCATATTAGACGGGACTCTCATAACTAATTGAATGTTGTTCTTATTTACAAACAGTAGTCTCTATTTTTTTAGGCACTCATGCATTTTCCTTGGGTGATATTCCTAGTGGGTGCAGGATTGTTTCCAGTCACTATCCACCATGCAATTAATACAAATTACAATATGAATTACAGTGAGACAGCAGCCTTGTGCTTACGTCCAAAGACATAAAGGCAAGATGATTCTATGATGCAGGAGAAAAGCAAACTAGTGCTATCTTGTTTCTTGTCTTTGTTTTTTAAGGAAAAGAAGTGAACAAAAAACATCTCTCCTTTTTCTGTCCAAAAGTCCATTTTACTCTTCACATTTGATCTTCAGGCAGAACAGGGCATTTTTATTGATAATGAGCCTATACCTACGATTTTTCTAGTGTGCTAGAACTAGAGATTTGTATAATTTTCATGCATGCGCATATGTGTTTTAGGACCGTGGTGCTAAAAACTTGAAATCCATTTGTGTTTGTAACACAAACCCCCCTGTGCTGGTGGTTATCTGAGGTGTGCTGTTCCTGGTGAAGCTCTGACAGCAGACCTTCAGAGACCTTCCCTTCCTCCCCAGCTGTGCCTGTTCAGCCTGAGGGCTGCAGCCCCAGGAGCTTCTCCTGAGGTTCTGGTGGCGATGCAGTTTCTCGTGGGGGATGTCCTGTGGAACAGCCGTGCTGTGGAGGAGCACATTGGCTGTCAAGCCTTGCTAGCTCCGACTAAGCTGGTATCTCTGACACCTCAGGTTGTTTGGGGCTGTGCAGCTTCTATGTTGGACTCCTCTTAGTTTTTGCAACAAAATCTCTGTGAACATAAGTGACCTAGATCTGAGGTGTGCCGTAATAACCTCACCTACTCCTGGCCAGCTGGTAAGAAGCAAGGGAAACAGTGTTGTCTCATAAATCCTGGGTGCTCTTGAGAGAAGCCCTAGTAGTAGGTGCCCCTTGAGGACCTGTTGGTATCTCCAGATTTCTGGAGAAAGCAAACTGTTATGACTTCTTCTCACACCCCCGCAAAGGACCAGCTCTTTCTTATCAAGAGCTACTCAGTGCAAGGGGAAAAGGAACAGCCTGGTCACTGTCTAAAACCAAATCTAGCCAAAGAAAGGTAAGCTACTTCCAGGCTGTACTTCCCTGAGTGCTTCCATTGTGGATGCGTTTGTGAGGAATGGCTGCTGGGGGCACCTAAATCCTGCCAGAAGCTACATAAAGGTTTGGTTCAAGGAATGGAGAGAGGTTCAAACTGTTCGTGATGGAAAACTAATCTCTGATCTGACCTAAGGATTTGAATTCTGTAGCAGCACTTTTCATAGCAACCAAGCAGAGTGATGCTGTTGAAGAGATCCTCTTGAGGAAAGCAGCAATAAAACAAAGGATTTAACTTCTGCGCTATTTTATCCCCATCTCTGCTGTTTGTGAGTACCCACTGCAGTCAAAAAATAGGCTCTTTTTTCCTGTGCTATGCTCTGAAGGATACTGGTGTAAGGCTCTGATTGCACAACAGTCTGTCGCATGTCTTGTGTCACAGTGTATCTCATGAGATGATATTAAGCAAAGAAAGTCATGTGAAAAGCTTGACACGGCTTTTAGAAGCAGAACATTTCCCTGTGACTTCCAGTAGAAACAGTTGACTCAAGTGCTAACTGGTGCTCATGGGCTACCTTCTGTTTCTGTGTTTCAGCACAGTTGTTTTTTCCCCTCTTTCAATGTCTGTTCAGATTGTTTGCTGATGATGTTTTCCAAGTGCATTCTTCTCAGTCATGTGACCCACCCCTGTATTTCTGGTCCCATAAACAATGTTAAATACAGTACTTGAATAAATGGGAATTTGGGGAGCCTGTTACATGAATTGTAGAAGAATTCTTCTTAACCCTCCTACTTGGCTCAACTTTGAGCAGTCAAGAATAGAAAATTGGAAGATTGCCATCAGAGACATCCTTCTGAACGCAGAAAATGGAACACTGCCTTTTAAAAAACCTTGTCCCCAGAAACCACAAGAAAGGAAGTGAAAGAGCAAGACGACACAGTGAGGGTGAAATCTGTGCATGTAGGCACAGGAAAACACTGTTGTCATGCAAAGGGGAATGGAGGAAGCAATGCTCAGTGGGTCTGTCCCTATAAAGCCAAGGCATTTTAGACTGACAGGTCTGAATCCATCACAGAAAATTTATGTGCGTGTGTAAAGAGCTGGTATCAGATTTGCTTCATTCTGGTCTCCATGTATCTGTATCCCAGGGCTGGCTCCCATACATTACCACCAGAATAGAAGAGGCCCAGTCCAATCCTGTGGGACCACAGTCTTTGCCTCTAATTTATGACCTCTGCAGAGGGACCAGCTCTGGGACAGAGGGGAATGGGTTGCAGGAGGGCTGGAAATCAGTGGTGCAAGTTCTCTGGAGTGAGCAACAGCTTGTGTTCAACCATGGGGCTGGACGGCTGTGGGACAGTCCCGGCCTCAGCAACTCCACACCACAGCTTCCTTGTGGTGATGTCTAAGAAAAGGCTTAGCAGTTACTGCTTCCTGGGAGGAGAGGTGGATGCCTGCCCCTGGCTTTGCTTATGCTGGCCTTTGAGCATGAGGAGTATCTGCTGCAGCACTTGCAACTGCTCTTGCACAGCAAGCAATCTGCTAAATGTACTGTATCCAAAAATTCCACTGTTTCTCTCCTCCAAATCCCCACCCATCCCCTTCCACAGATAAGAGCTCTCTAATTCCCTCTCTGAGCTCTGTGCTGACCTTTGTGTCAGGCCACCAAGGGTTTAAAAGGCTGTATGATTAAAGCAATAAAATGTAACGAGGTGTATGGCTTGCTAATAGCTCCTCTGTTTCCAAGAGCACCGTGAGTGTCTGCCTCGGCACTTGGCACTCAGAAGCACTTAGCAGAGTATCAGACACCAAGGAGAGCAGGGGTAGGAGGTGGAGGGAGCTTCTTGGTCTATTTGATCAGCAGTGGTAGACAAGTTCTTACCAGTGACCAAATTTCCCTGTTTTATCTTTTGACCCCTTGGTTTCTTCCCCTCAGTTTTAGTTTTGTATTATTACAAACGTGGAGAGACTGAACTATGTGATGAAGCAGGAGCAGTGAAAAAGAGACTGTCCTGTCCCACCTGTAGGTCAAGTGGGGCTAATGCAGGGAGCTGAGACTTAACCAGGTTCTGCATGGAGTGGGAACAGGGCCAGGAGAAGAAAAAGGAAAGTTAATTTCCAAGGTTAGTAAATGCAAGCAGAGTAATTTTGAGAGAGAATGTGTGAAATACCCACATCTCATTGATTCTAGTGCAGATACCCACGAAAGCCATAGTCAGAAAAATGGGCACAGAAGAGAGTTTCTGATAAGTGAAGTTCAGCAGGGGCCTATGGAGGCTGTCGGGGTGGAAGTCTGGCAGATGTGGGTGACCTTTGTTGTATGAACCCAGGTGTGGGTCCTGGGAGAGCCCAAAGCAAGAGGGGACCCTGCCTCTGTCCAGAGTGCTTGTTGCACAGCACTAGGCACACAGTCACCCCCAAATATTATTAACCTTGATATTCTATCTGAAAATTCTGTATTTTAGAGAAGAATGGCAAGAGAATCGTGTTGGTTTAATCTGCTACTTTTTGCTAGCAAGTTCCTTTATAAACTGCATAGAGATTTAGTAAAAGCTAAGTGTTAAACTTGATTCTAGCTTCAAAAGCTTCTGGAAAGCCCCAAAATCCACATGATCCATGAAGTGTAGAAGAAAATTAATGGGGAGATGACTCTAGTGACATCTGAAAGAGCCAGACAAGAGTAGTCTCTCCCCATTGGTAAGGAGAATTAAGATACCCTCTCTGGGGAATATGGGAGCTCAGTTCTTGAGTGGGAAAAGTAGCCTTGATGCATAAAGGCAGCCAAGCCTTGTCCTGCATGTGAATTTGCTTTCAGGTCCCCACTGGAGTTTAAAGGCAGACTGAAACAGACTGATAGGAAATTGCTTCTCTACACCTCTGTCTTGAAGTGTTAATATTTTAGGTCTAGCAATGCAATTTAAATTTCAGACTTTTTAGTATTTTACGTATGTTATGTTGGTAAAATTACTGCCTGGATGTGGGCAATTTGAGTATTCATGGACACAAATAGTAAAACAAAGGAAAAGTGGAAATAAAAGGTAAGAAAAATGTGCCCTACTGCCATGGGTTGAGGTTGCAGGAAGCAATAATTAGCATACATAAATACTCAATTTCAAACAAAAGCCATATTCTTTACTCAATATTTACAGAAAATTCCAATATACAAGTTTGGGCCAGGTCATTATTGATAGAACTGGTCTGTACTGAAATAGCATTTTGGCTTTGATACCAGAACGAATTTGATATTGCTGCTCAACAGAGGCTTTGCAATCTGTTTGCAATGATATTTGCTTTTTGTTGTAAACATTTTAGGAAAGCTGAGAAGCCCTAAGCTATAAAGCATACCCAGTGTCAAATCCCAGGGATTACTGAAGGATCAATATTTTGTGAGGGTGACACCCACTGATGCGTAGTTCTATTCTGGTTTTTTGTTTTCTTCCTCTGTCCCCACAGAGCTCTGGAAACACAGGGTAAAGCAAGAAAATTTCTCATTTGTACAGCCACAGACGGTTGAAACAGTTGTTCAAAGGCTGATGGCTGACTATCAAGAATCAGATACAGAGGTACATACTCTGCATTTCTATCTAAGCAACAGCTAAATCATGTTTACAGCTTTATTTCTTAAAGCTCTTGTCAATCAGTGGCCTAAAAGAGAAACACATTTCTTAAGCTTATGAGCTTGGATGTAGATTATGTTGGTTTGTAATAGCAGCATTGGCAGCAAACTTGTGCAGTGCCCAGCTGCCTTCTGACAGGTTTATTTCAACTCTCAGGACTGTAATAATGTGAAGATGAGTTAGAGCTGGAGGCTTAAATGCAACTGCAATGCAGGACTGCAGGACTTTATTCACGGAATCAGTAGTGGGAACTCTTCTTCCTGAGTCATTGTTAAATCAGGGGTCAATCGCGATTTTAGGAAGCAGAACTAGTTTCTTTCAGTGAAATTTGAAGAAAATGTTTATGAAAATATGACCACTTCTGGTAAAAAAAACACAAACCGCGTTTTTCTGTGAGAGAAGAGATGTTGGGGCCCAACTACAATCCAGGCAGTTTATGTGCTGGTGATTTAACTTCTCTGCTGAAAAGTCTCTTTTGGCTTAAGATGGAAAAAACCAACCATTATACAGTTGCAGCTACAACCAGTCAAAAAAATGACAAATTTGTTTTCCATTAGTTCAGTGAAATTGCAGGTTGGGCACACACTTTTACATTGAATGATTTGATTTTGCTTCATTTTGGTATTGCAGAAGCACTTTATTTACAATAAAGTGACCATGTTTCATTTTGATATATGCTGTATATAGCAACTCTTGTGACTCAGGCCACCCACAAGGTTTCTTTTTTTTTTGTTTTCTTGGTTACTTTTAACAAAAGTCATTTACAGCAGTGTCTCACTGTACTGGGCTGTGACATCATGGCCAGAGAGCGCAGCAACTTTGAGCCCTACTTCCTGTTTTATGAAAATGTTCTTCTTCAGCAGCATTGTTTACTTCACCGAAAAGAACAACTATGCTGAGAGCATCGATTCTAGCCTCCTTGAAGAGGGGAAGGTGGTTTCTCTGGGTGGGAGGCAGTTGCTAAGTAAAAAATAAAGCCAAGCTGTCTGGCTGGGAAGTTGTTGCAGTGGAGTTGGGCTGCACGAGCACAGTCACTGTGCATCTTTGTGCTTTGCTTCTGGAGCTATGCGCAGTGGGAGGAGGTGGCAACCCAAGCGATACGGCTCTGACGCAGGCTGGTGATGGTGCTCCATGAGTGGCACTACTTCGTGGTCTCACCTGGGGCAGAGTCCCGCTGTACAGACACGTGGTGACAGCCTTTGTGAAGGAAGGCAGGGAGGCTCTGGGGCTGTTGCTTCTGTGCTCAGTGCCAAAAGTCATGCCAGAAGGACTGGTGAGACAAAGTTAACCTGAAGGCAAAGGTAGTGCCCTGCAGTTCTGTGGTTCATGTTCACAGTGGATGATACGCTGGTAACCTTCTAACTTGAACTTCTGCTGACGGGTCTCTTCCTTCACAAGGAATTTCCCCAGAGCAGTTCAATCCTGTGCATTGACTGAGATAGAAAACAGAAGTGGGTCAGGCGTTGCGGTATCAGTACCAGGAATTCTGCATCATGACTGCAGAACCAACTCCTTTTGAGTTCTGAGCAGTTGACTTTGAAGCTTCAGCTGTGTTATTTAGGATAGCTAGTATGTGTGGGTGGAATTTTGAAAAGAAGTAAACCCAGCCAATAAATCAGAAATGCTGTTTTGTGGAATCGTGACATCCATGTAATCTATTAGCTGACTTGGAGACAGGACTCCCTCAACACAAACTCCACTGTTAGAGGCATGTCAGCTTCTGCAGAAAACTGCACTAGGGAGAAGACCGCAGGATGTTTGCACAACAGTGTTAGAACACCTGCATTTTGAATTTCATTCCTGGGCTTCTATTCTCATCTGGCCTCATCACTGACTACATGATTTCAGTTCTTCTCTGGGCTTCTTATCAGGTTCTTTTGCCACATTTTCTCATGCTTTTTCCTTTTTTAAAAATTTTGCTCCTATATCCTTTTCTATACAGTGTCAGGTTGGCAACATCCCTTCTTGCCTGATTTCACTGTCCTGTTCCATATGTTTGAGAAGGGTCAAGTGAGAGAGAGAATGAGAAATGCGTGTGAGGTTTCACCTGGGTAGAAAGATACAGGAGGAATCAGTCAGATTTTCCTGGAGGATGTGGGCAGTGGGATCTGCCCCCACTCCCTCCACTTTGCTAGGCCATCATCACCAAACTCCTGTGTCATCTGTGTTGTACTCAAATGAAGGGGCCCAGGATCACCAGCTGCCTAATGCTGCTGGGCTCTGCTTCAACCTCAAAAGAGATGTCCCGCTCCCTTTTTGAGTTCTCATTAGCCTAAAGCAATTAACAGAGGCCACTGCAGGTCTGAAGAGCAAGCTCAGATGCTCAGTGGAGGTGTTAGAAGCCATAAGGAAGGTTCAGGCATGATCAGCTAAAATGGGATGGCAGATAGCTGAAAAACTTAAAAGTGTCTAAAGAACATGCATGAACTCTGTGGGTTGTTCTTTTTCCTTCAATAGAGTCTTAGGATTCCACAAACCTTTTGCTGATTTTACAAAGAAAGAAACCAAAATCAGAGGAAAGCTAGTGCTGCTCTGAATAAAGGTCACCAGAATTTTTAATCAGGGCTAAAATGCACATATTTTTCCCCAACAATCATTTTTCAGAAATCTCTCAGTAATGTTTGCTGTAAGACAAGAAAAGTAATGCAGAAAATTTCAGCAAGAACCCAGTGAAGTGATTAGCATTTGCTACTTAGATCTGGCATGCAGAGGTGCCAGGCAACCTTGAAAGCAGACTGTGCTGTTGGCTGAGCCCACAGTCTGCAGTTGTGCCTATTTCTTATCTGACTAACACAGTATATTAAGAATGACTTCTAGCTTTTCTCCATTGTGTTCATCTGCTTGCAAGTGCTGTTCAGTGGCATGAAAATGACCAAACACTTATACCTAGCAATGACCTACCCATGTGAAATTTCAATGCTGTCGTTTAAATCTGTTTAAGTTGTATCACGTACCTTCCTATTTGTGCTAACCTGCGTGCCCTTTCTGCCGGTAGGTTGATTGTCATATATCAACAAATGGAACACACAATTGTTTTTATCATATATTAAATGGTCTGTATGTACAAGCTTATCAGAAATAGCATATTTGTTCTGGTAAATGCATGACCTCACAGCTTACTGAAAGAAGTGTGGTCACAGTTGTTCTGACTTTCCCTCTGGAGGCAGGGGACATTGTGCTATGGGAGGCCAGGCTCGCTGACATAGCAGAACCGGGCACAGGATCTTCTCCTAAAAGCGGATTTCCCAATCCTGCTCCCCAATCTTTCTGCTCCTCTGTCCACTGCACACATTTCAATCTGGCAATTCTCATACCTGTTAGTGAGGAGATCTTTCTTTCCTGATGACCAGAAACAGTCATTTTAAGATAATGTATGAAACTTACATGTTTCACAGAATCACAGAATGGGTAAGGTTGGAAGGAGCCACAGTGGGTGATCTGGTCCAACCTCCCAGTTCAAGCATTTGCCACCTTCAAATATTGTTCATTAACTTCCTACTGTTTCCAGGGAATAAATGTTTCTAAAACCAACAGAGATGTATAAAATGGATTATTTCATGTCATCAATGGATTATTTTAACCAAGGCACTCAGTTAGGAAAATATTCTTTCTCTAATTAATTAGATATCACACAGCATATTCAAAGCTCTGGATGGTTTACATCCAGGCTGTAGTATTTGCTCATCCCTAGCTTTGCTCATTCACTTTCTCTGCTGTGATAGATTGTGGGGCCATGCCACAGGGTGATTATGAAAATAACTGCTCTCAGAGTCCGGCTCGCTGACTTAGAGGAAGAAAGAGCAGGTTGGAAAAGAAGTACGGGATGAATATTAATCACTCATGTGGAACATTTTTGTGACTTGTGTCCATCTAAAAGTAGGTACAAAATCTAAGGGGGTACTCGATCAGTCTTTCTGTGATGCTGCATAATTCACCACAAGTGTAGCACTCACAGGAATAAATTGCTGCAGTGTGCCAGGTGGATGAATGTGTGAATCATTTGTCTCCTGCTGCTAGAAGCATCTTGTAAAAAAGTCTAGTGAAAAATAATGTATCTTCTCCAAGAGAGGAGATGTACTTTTGATGGAACATCAGAGAGAATGATGGAAGCTCTATTTTGTTGCAGCAGAGGGAACATTTTGGATATACCTCAGCTTGTAATATTCTGCATTATTTTTCTTGGGAACTTTATATCCACTGCATAATTGTATTGCTCACTCTAACAATGTCTTTGTTTTCAAGTAGCCCACTGATTTCTTCGGGGCTACATATGCCATTACTTTACAAAAATAAGACATTCCAATGTAGTCTGTAAAAACTGACCTAATTGTGACCATAGAGCAACCACCTGCATCAGATCCGTAGAGTTTTGATTTGATGGTACATGAGCCCATTAATGTCAATAGTGACTTGAGGAGTGTTGTGATTTCTTTTGCAGTCTTGAGGGTGAGTCCAGGTTTCACCAGAGAGCCTGTTTTTTCACCATGGTGCTGCTACTTCCATTAAATACACACATCCCAGCATTGCCAATGGGTTGCCTACAAATGACACAATTGGAATTCCACTTTTGTAGTGCCTGGAGGCAAGAAGAATATTGCTCTGTCTTCCTGATACATTGATTCTAGGAAAACAATTATGAAGAAAGACCATCTGGTTGTAGTTGAGAGACTTTTGAAATCTTCTGAGTGTTGCTTTTCCATACGTGCACACTCCATCTCTTGCGGGTTCTGCTTGTAATTGCAGGGAAGGTTGGATGTCTATCGCCTTAGCGCTGAGCAGCGAGTGTTTGAAATCACCAGTGACGTGAGATGGGAAGGAGTCAACAGTGTGATCGATCCGAGGAAAAACATTGGCTCCACTAAAAATAATGGTGACTTGGAGGAACATTTGTCTAAAGCAAGGAAATACGCTTGTGTGTCAGTAAACAACGACAAGGATAATGTGCTGGTTGAACTTGCTGAAGATGGCTTATGTTGCTGCACTCTGCCTGGGATGAGGCTTGGGTGAAGGGCATGGAAGTGATCCATTACCAGACTCTGTTAATGGCTACTCCTGCCACAAATCAATCATCTTTGTGTGCTTATGCTCCAAGTGCAAAAATGTTGTGCCCTTAGACCTTGAATATCTACATGTATTTGAACTGAATTTGGTTCTAAACCTAAAAACTCTGCTTTCAGACTGTTCTGAATGAAACCAACACCATGATTTCTACACAGGTGAAAATCAGAGAGGTTGAACATGGATCTGAGTAAGTATAACACACATTCAATCATAATGTCAGCATTTTCATATATTGCCGTTGACCCTTTTCTGGGCAGGGGAAAGAAACTGTGATGTTTCAGTGACCTTGATAAATGTGTTGATGAGAGTTTTATCTTCTTGTCATGCAAGCTGGTCACATAAAAGAATGGGTACAGAATCCTTTTCCACACTTGTGGTTATTTAGAATAAAAATTATATTCAGCTTTGTGTTTTGAAAAAGAACCCCCAAAACTGATCTTCTGTGAGTTATAAACTAAAGCTTGGAAAGTAATTTCCAAGCTGCAACTTCCAAATCAATTCTTTTTATAGTCAAACATATTCCTCCTCAGCAAAGTTCAATTTGTACTGAAAGTATGGTAGTCAACCAGTGAATACAAATGAGAACAAATGGATAATGTCTAAATACCTCTGTCTAAAGCAAATATATCTGCAGAGCTCTGAAGCAGAGAAGCTTGCAAAGCAGGGTATAACTGCAATGCCAACAGAGTGAGAAGGGCTTTCAACACCCCAAATGTACCTGGGAGGAAGGGACACCCAGAAGTAATCGAGGAAGCAGTGGAAATGGAAGAGGTCTATGTGTGAGAAGGCTGCAGGGAGACTTCCATGTCCCTGCTTAGAAGGGTCAGTGTGCAGATGCAGTGAACACGAAGAGTGGGGAGCGCACGTGCCATCAGAGGGATGTGGTTTGAGCAGAGCGGTGGGAACTTGTGGGCTGCTGCTTCCAGGCTGCTTAGGAAGGATCAGCAGGGAAGAAGAGGAGCAAGGATTGCATTCTGTGTAAGGGGTTCATTCCCCGCACAGAGCTGGTGTGTGAGTGTGGATGGGCACTAGTGAGAGCCTACGAGTGAAGGTTGGAGCAGGGAGCAATGCTAGTGAAGGTCAGTGACTGCGGTGGGGAATCTGTGACAGACTGTCGGCTCAAGAGAACAAACTGGATGGATCTGCCTATAGAGGGATAAGAAAAGTGCCTTTGATTTCAGCTCCTGTGTTCATCTGGAAACCTAGTGGAAAGGGGAAAACAGCATTGTGAAAGCTGAGGCAGTTCCTAGACAGCATTAGAGATAATATCTTAAAAGCAAATGTTAGAGGAGCCAACTGTGGTAAATCCCTACTTACGCTGCTCACAAACAGGGAAAACCAGGTAGGAAATGTCATCTGAGACTGTATTTACTGTGAAATGATTTCAGGATCAGGAGAAATGTCGCAAAATTATGCTGCGGAGCAAGAACTTGGGATTTTAGGAGAGTGGACTGTGACTTATTTAGGGAATTGATAGGCAGAATCCCTGAGAAACTGCCAAGAGAGGAAAAGTCCAGAGGAAAATTGGTTGATTTTTAAATAAAACTGAGGATATTTCATAACCAGCTGCCCTGTTATGCAAGAAGACCGGGGAGTTTAGCGAAAATTTTACCTGCCTTGCCTTAGCAAGGAACTTCTTGAGGAACTAAAATACAAAAAGGAAGATTGCAAGAAGTAAAAACATGGACAGGCCACAAAGGTGGAGTATCAGAGTTCAGACCCATGGTATTGAAATCAGGAAGGACAAAGCCCAGCTGCAGATAGAATGAATATGGGGCACAAAGGCTAAGAAGAATGGTAGAGCTTCTCTGCAGATACTTCTGCCAGGAGAGCCAGGATCTCCAGCACTCTTCTGTAACCTCCGTAACAGTTTTCAGCAGGAAGTCATGGAATCATTAAGGGGTTGGAAGGGACCTTAAAGACCACCTAGCCCCAACCCCACCTGCCGTGGGAAGGGACACCTCCCACGAGACCAGGTTGCTCAAGGCCTTATCCAACGTGGCCCTGAACACCACCAGGGTTGAGGCATACACAGCCTCCCTGGGCAAGTCTGCTGTTTTGAGCAAAGAAGAAGAAAACCTGATGACTATATTTTTCATGAATCCACTAATTTTGTTTTTAATTAGGACATTGTAATTAGGGTGAACCAAGTGTGTGAATATGGTATGAACCAGAATCCCCATTTGCCATAATAGTGTTCATCACCATTAAGAGTGCTTCAATTTGGAGGGGTTCATTGCTTATTTTTTTTTTATTAAATTTTTTCCATTTTTTTCCTGTTCACATTTCCTGTTTCCCTGGAGACAAAATAAGAGAAATTTATTGCGAAAGGCTGCACTGTTTCACAATGCAAAGTTTGAGCATTTGAAAGCTAAATGAAATACAAATAGTTGCATGCTTTTACCATTGTATTTACTTCCAAACCACGTTTCTTCCTGGGGAAATAATCCTTGTGGGTCTAATCTTACCAGTGTCTTCTTTAGCAGGAACAGCTGCAGCTCTGGCAGGATGAAAATACCAGGCTCAGCAAGCTGATGTGTAAGCTAAAGGCTCTGAACTGCTGGAACCAAACCACTCAGAAGGCACAGCTCTGCTAAGCTCAGAGATGTTGAGAAGATGCTATTTCCTTATCATTTCATCTGTTATTAGTGTCTAATTTTCTGCAAAAAACAGTAGTCAGATTGGAGAGGCTCATGGAATAATGGTGAGCCTATAGGAGCTCTTGGTACCTGCAGATTTTAGGTAAAAATTCTAAATTTTTGCCCCACTGTATTATGGGTATAATGGTGGCCTTCAACTGGGGAGAATGCGAATCAAAATCCCTGATGCTTGCTTGAGGCAAGAGTTTAGGAAGTATGAGTAGCCTATAGTGTTTTTAATGCTGTTGTTGACTAAGAAGATGAATCATGACATTGTATCAAAATTTACTATAACTGACCAAAAAGTATGAAAGAGAAGAGAGGCAGACATGAAGTGAAAATGAACTAGATTGTTGTCTTGGGATCTGGCTGAGTTTGTTTACTTTTCTTAAATTAGTATCTGCTTAAACAAAGCAGAACACAGCATGAGGATTATAAATTTAATTAGAGAAATACAAGATTAAGGACAAAAATGACTAAATTAAACTAAAGTGAAGATGGATGGAAAGAAAAGTGCCTTACTGCTTTAAATGAGGCTGATTAGGATTGAACAAACAGGTTATTGATTGTTATAGAGGCTAATTAGCTGCACAAGTCAAACAAAGGAAAGGCAGAATAGATCATATTTGTTAACTTAAAAAGGGTGAAAACAAAATGGGTTTTGTGTGCTTGTTAATTTTAAACACTAATAAAACTGGATGTGCATACACTTAGTTCAGCTCATCAGGGAGATGCTAAACCATCAGAATATTTTACTAAACAATTTAGTCAAAAAGGGATTGAATTATTGCAAATTTGTGGATTTAAATAAGAGCTATCTTCATAGAATTTAAAAGTCTGAAGCTGAAAAAAATTATTGGGAGAATCTGACTCTTTTAAAATTAGAAATTAGCTCATCTCGCTCTGACAGAGCTTTCTTGTGTTTGACTTTGGAACGATCCTGAAGATCTAAGATTGTATTTCACTGTCCCCCACTTCAAGTGCAGAGGATCCCGGACCTTGCTTTTTCCAGTTCAAATAGCTGGGAAAAGAGAGAGGGCTGCTGAATCTGTGCCTGACATAGCAAGATGTATATATACACACATTTATGTTTGTCTTTAAAACAGAGAGGCCCTGCCGAATTGAAACAAGCTTCATCACACACATTTTTACTATAGAGGTAATGAAAGGATAAACAGATTAGTAGATGGACAGGTCTTTCTAATGCATAAGAAAGATCAAGTTTCGCTTTGCTTAGAGCTTATTTTCACACAAGAACTTGAATTGCTGACATGTAAATATAATTACAGATGTGCAGTTTTTCCCATAAGAAAGTTTATCTTACATTTTCCCCTTTAGAGGACCCCTCTTGTCCATCCCCTTCTCCATTTTGCTTTAAAAAAGGTCTAGCTTTTGTTAAAAGATAGGAATGATTCAAGCCCAGTTTACTCAAAACTCACTGAGAGATTTACCTTTCAAGAAACCCACTTCTCTATAAAAGAAAGAAAATGACTGGTCTTACATTGTTTCTGTTACGTGCTTTCTATTTACAGGAAGCTCTTCAAAACAAAGAAGAGTGTCTGAATGCTGCTTCATTTCAGGGACAGCTCATGTCTGTAAGGAAAGCTCTTGCAAAAAGCAGACACTGTCAAGCTAAAGAAACAGCTACATAAACTTGTATCCAAACACAACAGTTCCTGAATTCTCCTCTCCATCTCACTTCCTTTAATGAGGAATTTGCCTGCTGTTATTCTAGGAGAGAAATGGATTAAAAACTAACTGCTTAATACAGTTACTGAAGCTGGATGTGCATTTTATGGCATTGAAACAATGTGTTCATCTGAGCATTTTCACCATCACAGGCAAAGAGAACGAGGGAAAAAACTGTAGCATCTTGGAGAAAGTTTGAGTCACATATGAAAATGACAGCTTTAGGCACTACATTTATGTATGTCATCAACAGTGCTGGATGTGTGTTTTAGTAGAGCAAAAGACACTATTATTATTTTATTCCACAGATTAAAAAAATTTAAATTACAGATCTTGAGGTTGTTAGTCTTCTACCCAATCATTAAATTTCAAGGAAACATTCAGGGACATTGTCATTAAAACCAGAAGAAATTCATTACATATTTTTTTGGTTCTTTCTTCAATCTGAACACCTTCATGGATATATCACTACCACAGCAAGCTGCCTTTCACTTGTACACATGGCTGCACATTCTGAAATGGCCCATTCCTCAAAGTCAGGCTGAAAAGCATACCCTTCACTTGCAATATACTTAATGCCAGGCAACATTAGTGTGTGGAAAATAAGTCTTGTCAAACCAACCTCACTTCTTTCCACTGATAAGATTGCAAGTTAGATAGATAAACATAATGCTAGAGATGTAATATATATTTGGATGGGTCATGTGGGTTAGCAGCACATAACTTTTGTATTTTAAATTTTAGTATTACACAATATCAATAAAAATGCCAAATGGATTGAGAGCTATATTTTTTGACATATAAAATTGCATCATTTTCATCAAATTTAGTTCGTTTCTGATGGGTTTCTGTAAGGGTTGGTAGCAGAGCCATCAATGTACAACATTTTTGTCAGTGGCTTGGAAATAAATATAAAATGATAGATTATAAAAATAACCAATGACATATTTGGGGAGGAATGTCAGTGAACTTGACAAGGTACATCTAGTGAGTAACGATGTGGGCAGAGCAGGAGTACAGAATCACACAGGTAACTCGGTGGCTTGGTTATCCCTCCAAGAAGTATTTTAGTGCCTGCGTGGATGAAGAACAAGAAGAAAGCAGGACTTGTGCAGAACTGGGTGACTGCATTCCTGGACAGGACAGGGACTTTAACAGACAGATGAATGGCTGTGTAGTGTGATAATGGAAAGGATGGATGCTGCAATCTTTTAGTTTATAAAAAGGAGAGCAGTGCAGATATATTAAAAAAGAGTTTGTAGCTCTATGTACAACACAGAAATACAGCTGCTGGTTTCAGAACGTACTACCTAAAACACATGAGAAAAAAATGAGAGAGTGCAGAGAAGAGTTTCAAAAATTGAGGGCTGCAAGAAATGCTTTCTAGTGGAGGGCTCAATCTGTTTAGCCTATTTGAAAAAAGAGTGACATGATTACAGATAATTATGTTGGGAGAGAAGATCAGACATTAAAAGGTACTTAGGGAAAGGTATAATAAGAGGTGGTGCTTTAAAGTTGAGACCAGAGAAACTGAAAAGGGGAAAATTATAAACAGTGTTATCAAAATGTGATTAACCATAGAAATGCCAATATGGCTAGCTATCATCAAGAACAAATGTCTTTTTGGGAAACATGGATTAGCCAAGCTAACTTGCTCATTTCAATACAAAGGTAATGAAGGTAAACGTGATATTAAAAAAATCACATCTGGTAGATTGATTGTTCCATTCTGAGCTTATCAGTCTATGAACCTCCAACTTTGGTAAAGCTTAGAGAGCTCCCCAGTGAAAAATGTTTGGGCCGTAACTGCTTTAAAGTCTGTGTATTCAGATTTTTCAGCAGAGTTGCCTTTGGGTAATAAATTGGTTTTCTTCACTGACAAGCTGTCAATTTGCTTCTAGAAGACCCACAGCATCTACCATCTTTCTAGCAGCAGTTGTGTTGGTTTTATTTTCTTTTGTTTTCTGACATCAGCTTCTGGTTCTTTCTTTTTTTCCTGATTCATTTGTTACCATTGAGATGGTGGTGTTTACCAATACCATGCTTCATTCCACAATCTTTGGCTGTACAGGGGGGTTTGACCTGACATGGGTGGCTTGTAATACCATTGCATTTGACTGTAGTACAGCATCTAACACGTAGCCATACTGTCTGTCTCTACAAACTGTATTTGACCAGCAGTATTTGAAAAAGCTGTGCTCATTTTCCCCCTCTCTTTCTTTGTTTATACCTTGTTTTAAAAACAAGTTTCATATGCAGGACAGAGCTTGGTTGCAGAAAGCAAGTAACAGCAGAATGAGGAAATTGGAAGCAACTGAACTTCTTCTTGTTTATTTGCAATTGAATGTCTTCTCCACATAAATGTTGTTTTGAGGCTTCTCTCTCTAACAAGCAATGATATAAATTCAGCATTCTGTTCCTACCTAACCCTACCTGTCCCTTGTGCTCCCCATTCCCACAACTCAGATTTTATTTTGGGTTTAGGTCTGACTGCGTTTTTTTCATTAGATATTAGGATAATTCAGATCTGTTCATCAACATTTCATTATCTTCAGTACTAAGCCATGTGTGACTGGATCTCTCCTCATTCAGCTCAGCTGGGCATGACATCTGAGGACTGATCATCAGGGTTTAAAAGGAAATCATAAAGGTGTGTATGGGAACTGGGGTAAGGCAATTCAACTCTGAAGTGTTTATAATTGCAAATTTTAGAAACAAAAGCTGTTGGAAGTAGTACAGGGGAAGATAGGAACAGCCAAAAACTTCCAAGAGACAAGTAATCTGTGAAATGAAAGCTAAAAACATGGAGAAACTGCTTGAAGAGATGGAAGGAAAAGAGCGGAGAGTGACATGCTTAACCAGGGAAGCTGAAGAACCTTCTAAAACCATCTTCAACAAAAAAGCGGTCAAGAAAGAAACGCAGCAGATACACTCATAATGCAGAGTTGAAAAACGGAAATATTAGCATTTCTGGAGAGATGTTTCAAGTTTTACCACTGTCTGACCACATATCTGAGTATGTCTCTTCAAGTGTCTGAACTTCAGAGCTTTACTGAGCCTGAAGCACTGTGCTGGGCCCTGATTGCTGGGGGCTTTAGGGTCATGGTCCACCTGTTGGTGGCATCTTTTGCATCAAGCAAAGCATCAGCAGCCAGTCAAGGGAGGAGACTGTCCCACTCTGCTCTGCACTGGTGCAGCTTCGCCTCAAGTCCTGTGTGCAGTTTTGATCACTGCAATATAAAAAAGACATTAAGGCCTTAGAGAGCATCCAAAGGAGGGCAACAAAGATGGTGAAGGGCCTTAAGGGGAAGCTGTATGAGGAGCAGCTGAAGTCACTTGGAGAAAACTGAGGATAGACCTCATTGCAGTTACAACTTCCTTGTGAGGGGAAGAGAAGGGGCAGGCACTGATCTCTTTGATGGTGACCAGTGACAGGACCTGAGGGAATGGCCTGAAGTTGCCTCAGGGGAGGATTAGGTTTGATACCAGGCAAAGGTTTCTCACCCAGAGGGTGTCTGGGCACTGGAACAAGTTCCCCACAGCAGTGGTCAGAGCACTAAGCCTGAGTTCCAGAAGTGTTTGGGCAATACTCTCGGGTACATGGTGTGACTCTTGGGGTGTCCTGTGCAGGGACAGGAGTTGGACTCAATGATCCTGATGGGTCTCTTCCAACTTTTCATATTTTATGATTCTGTGAATGTCTTTTTGATACTTCTCAGGACCATCTTGTTGAGCCTGGTTCAGTATTTTTACTCTAGAAAGTGAGCAGTATTCTCCCTATTTTAGAGGTAAACTGCCTAAGAATTTGTGTAAGGTGCTGGTGCAGAGGGAATGGGTGTGCAATGTCAGACAGAACATGCTGGCAACCCTGGAGGGACTGAGGGTGGCACAACTAAAGCAGCAGCTGGCTGGGTTTGGTGGATCTGGAGGATCTGGATGTGCCCCAGGTCTCTGCCATCAACACCATTCTCATCACCAGGCTAAACAAGGAGATTTGGAGCCTCACTTGGGCTCTGTCTCCCTGATGGGGCCGTGTTCCCAGGTCTGCAGTGCCTGTAACATTTTCCAGGCAGGGCTTTGACACTAGTGCTGCAGAGTTGAGAAACTGCTGTTCTTTTGCTTTATCTGCTCTGCACTGGACATAAATCCTCTGCCCTTACCTCTACTTCACACACGTTAGAACACTGTTCCCCAAACTCTGGACTACCAAATGAATGTAATGGGAAGGGAACTGCTTTAATCCAGTCAGACCACAGAAATGGCATTAGTTGTCACTCAACTGATGCCACTGTACTGAACTGATGTATTGAGTCTAAATATCTTAGTGCACATTTGTTAATCATTGGTTTAGTGTAACTGAAATCAGATCCACTCTTAAGATTATCTCCAGGTAAAAGGTGCTGTAGAGCTTTAACTGCTTCAATTTAAAAACTGTTTTGGCCAAGTAAATACATTATCTGTGTTTAGCACAGCTTGCAGAGTAGGCTCTTGGCTGTGAAATGTGCAGTGCTTCTTTTGTATTATAGCCTGCAGAAAAAAAATTATTGTTTGGAAGCCGCTTGATTGGACTTTAGTGAGATGAATCTACCGACTGACAACTTTGCTGCCTCAGAAGCCTCCTTACCCTTGCTTTCTTGGTCTATTGAGAAAAAAACGTTGTAAGTGTATCTGAATATCTCTCCTCCAAACCAAGCAAAGTATATGCTGTCTTCAATCTTTTCAAGCATCAAGGTGAAAGCATGAGCTGTTTGTTTTCCAGAGGCAGGATGACAAATGCTATTCTGCTACAAATAATTTCTCAGGCTTCTGGCATGTTTTCTAAACAAAATCATATGAGAGACTTTTACATAGCCACAGCAGCTGGTGCAGACATGAGGCCACTAATTTCATAGGTGTCTGTCTTTCAGGGGGCTCTGAACTGTTTTGCTTTGTTTACAAAATAACCCCTCAATAGATCAGAGATATCAACAGCTGTATCAGCCTTTGAGGAGAGCAGCAAGCAAAAGGGTAACTGCAGTACACATGCTTTCATTGCCACATGACAATCTCAGCTCCAACTAGCACCTATGTGGTCATTAACAAACTTTAAATATAAATACAGTTAGCAAATTGCAGAGTCTGTGTGAGAGGTGAGGGAAGAGCTGCTGTTTTTTCCAGCTACTTCTGCCCTGAAAATGGATGTATGGCCTTGTCTAATTAGGGTTACATGCAGAGAACCGTGAGGGAAAGGCCTCTTTATTGTTTTTATCTTCCTCCAGCAATGCCTGAAATGCGGATTCTTATTAAACAATAACGAGAATGTCAATTTGTATTATTCGTGCTGTATTTTGCATTCAGAGGGATTATAGGTATGTTTAGCAAAGCTGTAATTATGGATTATTTCAACCAGAGAGAACTGATAACCTCTCATTCACAGGAGTGCACAGGGCAACAACTTTTCCTTTAAATCTAGGCCCCTACTTTGAGGCAGAGCTGTCAGATGATGATTTTTTGTTGCTGCCATTAATCCTTTTACCATCTTTTAGATACGAAGTCAGTTAACCCAAGAGTGCAGTTTAAAATGGGAGACAGGTCGATGAACTGCAGTGTCAAGTTTATGATCTGGAAGCTGCAGTTTCCCAGAGGAATGTGACTGCAGGTAAAGACAGGTTGTGAGCTATGTGTCCATGTCTCTGAATCCCTCCTTAGCCTTTGAAGCAATAGGCAGCTTGAGCCAAACATAAAAGAGGAGAAGACCTCCCCTGTAATAAAAGCACTTAGCTAGAAGAGAAAGACCAAGAACAACCTTCAGGAAAAGTCAGACAACTCAAAAGCCATTTATATGCCTTCTTACACCACAGCTACTGAAGCGGCACAACACACTGATTCCCCAGTTAATAACTTTAAACCATCATTTGTGTTGTCTTTTGCTTTGTAGGGATATCATGGGAAATAAAACGGAGCTGCATTTTGGGGAGGAGGCAATTGGGCAACAAAGGATCCTAAGTGGTAGGAAATCAGGCTTCAGTAGTGGTTCTGTTCTTGGAACAACTTACAAATCATGTGGGGCAGTCAAACAAGACTGTACCCTTGTAATTCAATTAGATATATGCCTATGATTGCAGGTGTTTTTGGAGGCTTTCAAGACAGCAGTGAGAGCTTTCTAGCCCTTAATTGAATTAACCTGGAACT
The DNA here is from genome assembly GCA_013400975.1 of Atrichornis clamosus. NCBI lineage: Eukaryota > Metazoa > Chordata > Aves > Passeriformes > Menuridae > Atrichornis > Atrichornis clamosus. The sequence goes on from WBMZ01006154.1 coordinate 253,033, forward strand.
TAAACCTTTTAACAGAAATTTATCTTCTCAGCTGTTTTTTATGTAACTTTTAAAGGCAAAGCTTATGTCATTCATGTAGTTTTAAAAGCTTGATTAGGGATTTCTACTCCTACCTGTCTGAAGTTTCTGCTTTTTTCTGTGTTATTAAAATCCCACTGTCAGTCTGAAAAAATGCATGCAGAAAAATTGATGGCGATACCTAAATCCCTAATAAGTAAACAGGAAAAAACTCCAATGATATTTCAAAGTCCATTTCTGTGCTATGAAGAGTATTAAAGTACCTACAAATTTAATTCTAGTTTCCTTCTGCAGGAAAATATTGGTTGTTCCTGTCACAGGAAACTGAGAAATGCTGAAGAAAAGACACAAAGCAAATGTGGGAAAATAAAGAAGTGGAAGATATCTTTAATTAATGCAGAAATATACTTGGTTTCTCTGGCTTTAAGCCAATAAAGTTCAAGGGAAAAGCTGGTGCAAATCTTGTAAGTAACATTGATGCCACTGAGCACAAAGAGAGCAGCTGTGACAGAAAGATTTTTTTTTCCCAGCAGTGAGTTCTATTGTTAAAAATGATGCAGAGCTGGAAAAATCGGCTGAGGAGTTTGGATTTCTCTATGCTCAACACAGGAGCTTCATCAAACTACGGACACCTAGCCTGCAATGTGTTAAAACTCTGCAATGTATTGTAGCTACCTTTTCACTTGTGATATTTTTATTCCTCTGTCTGTAATATTTAATAGATACTGTGAAGTTTTGATTTTTTTTCCCTTTCAAAAAGGTAGAAGGAGGATTGCACAGCAGTTGTCCCACAGTACAAGCAGTATAAGAAGTTGTTTTCCAGAAAATAAGTCAATATTAAATAACTTCTTTTTTTAAGCATTAATGCTAGTATTTCTGATGAGGCAATCCAGACTTGCATCATGTAAAGATTTGTCTTCTCTGTTAAAGTGATTGCACTGTGCCACCAGCTTGACTTCAGATCAGCATTTGGCCAGCTCTACCTGTACAGGGGTGGCAAATCTTACTTGCAATACCTGTATTGTGACTGTAAAGGCGAAGGTGTTTTTGAAATAGATCATGTCAACTTCAGGAATTGCCCAGGTAGACTAAGTCTTCAGCCACTTTGGAAGAATAATCTGTAGATTAGCAGTCTGAGCCATGTCCTCTAGGTGTCTTCTCCAACCCTTCTTTCATTTTCACTTCTTCTTCTGTCTCCAATGCACTGGGTCATGACCTCTCTCAGTGATGTAGAAGAGCTGCTGCACTTCTTCCTGGGTTCATGTGATGTTTGTGAAGGCAGTCCTCTCTCAAGCCCCTGCTGCAGAACGTGTGGACACCTGATGCACCTGGCCAGACTGGGTGGTTGTGCACTCCGGGCAGCTGCCAGCTGCTCTGCTGCTGCTTCACAGCAGGCCAGTGTCCCTTGGATATGCATCCTGAAATAATGCCAGCAACAGCTAACCACAGCTAACACCTTGGATCCTATCTGAAAAGGAGGAGCAACCCTGTTTCAATTAACAACTTAAGTGCAGTATTACAGCTACACAGCAAAGATACCCTCATCTTTTCAGCTAAAGTTAGTGGGAGTGGTTAACACAGGGTTAGGAAATGGTACAGTCACCTCACACTATCCATAGATACTGATCAGGGCTAAATCACATCAAAGCTGATAGCAAGAAAAGCCTTTGCGTCAGTAGGGATTTTTCTTAGTAGCTGAAAGTTTGGCATTAAGTGGCTGCATTCCTGCTTTTCAGAAATTATTAAATTGAAGACTGGAATTTGCTAGGGAATCTAGCATCACTGGGAACAGATCCTTAACACTCCTCCACACCTTTTAATCTTGGTTTTCAGCAGGACCAGAAAAGACACTGTTGTGAGGAAAATAGTCACATATAATGAAGTAGATTTGGGAGAGCAGAACTCTTCTGCTTCACTGAGATGTCTCCTGCTTCAGGAATGAATGCTGACACTCATTACCATAAATTGAAAGGGCATGGTGCGAAAATTGCTGAAAATTTCAGGGTTTGTGAGTAGTTGCACCTATTTGCAAATAGTTTTTTTCTACCTTCTGTCAAGATCATGCATGAACTGCTTTTCGCAGACTAAGCAATGTATTATTCAACTAGCACTATGCTGAGTGTTCACAACTTGGGGTTGGGTTTTTTTGGTTTTTTTTTTTCCCTTTCATCCTAACGCTTTTCTTGGAGGTCAGAAACAGCTTTTGCATTTACTTGAGTTCTGCTTTAACTCTGTGTTCATAACACTTCCGGTTCTGCAGCTCAGGTCCAGGGTAACAAGCTGTCAGCATTACCAGCAATATCCTTTGAATTTTGACTCCAGAAGCAACGATGTCATAGGAGGAAACACTCTAAAACCAAAGACAGTAAGTAATGAGGGCACTGGTAATAAGCTGGTATGGTTGCAGAATGAGCAAATTTTTTGCTAGTTTGCAACCTGTGATTTGTACATACACCCAGACAGGTTTCATGTGGACAGTAACTCAAATACCTTTGAAGACTTATTTTTATGAGCAAGGTGACAGTATGCATTCTCAGTAAATGGGGAAAAAAAAAAGTTCCAAAAATTGACTAAGGAAAGGGAGCAGGAGGGAGGCATTTAGTTAGCAATAGTCTAAAATATAATTATTTTTTAGTACTGTGCCAAGATTGGTGACACTTTTTATATGTTACTTATGCTTCCAGATGCCTGGAAGGTGGAAGGAGAGAGCAGCAGATAGGCTATTACTACACCTAAATGAAAAATGTCTTCCTACTATCTTCACACAGCTACAGCAACAAAGGCTAGTCCAGAAGTAAACCTAAATGTATTTTATAATCAGTCCAGGTCATTTGAGAAAATGCCACTGAAGTGGCAACCTTGAAGGAGAAGAATAACACACACAAATCAAGGAGTGGCAGTAACACTCCAGTGCTGTGCACATGTACTTCAACGTACCTGGATGCAGTGTTCACTGCCAGCTCCAGTCATTTAGTCTGCTAATCCATTTTAGGTACTGGGTGATGCAGATCCTCCTCCTGAGCAAGAGCAGCACTTCACGTCCTCCCTTCGCAGACAATGCGGCACAGTACAAAAAGGCAAGGACATCAGTTAAAACGAAAAGGCTTCCTTTGATTTTGGTAACCTTGGAACCTGGGGGTGCAAAACACAGCTAAGTGCTTAGAGAAAAACACTGGTGTCTGGTGTTTTATTTGGATTTTTTTTTAAGCTGCTTTTCTATTGCAACCCTTGCCCACCACATCCTGCCCAAGGCAGTGCTCTCAGCCCCAGAGGTTGCTGCCTGTACACTAAACCTTTCATGTCTGTTTAAAGATGAC